>JAQBSW010005824.1:0-53941 GCA_029291075.1 Eudiplozoon nipponicum | reverse complement strand
CATTTATAATTCCATGTGTTATTTCAATAAATCTCAATGTAAAATATTTACTAAATGGTAATGATCGCGGTCGAAATGCTCGATATTGTTTTCATTTACCTTTATTTTTTCATGTGAAATTTTAATATTCTTCAATGTAAATATGTACTACATCGTAAACATCGCGGTCGAAATGCTGATATTATATTTATGGAAAATATTTTTCCAAGTGTTATTTCAATATACTTTACTGTAAATATTTACTTAATGGTAATGACCCTAGTCGAAATGCTCGATTCTATTTTCATACAAATTTACTATTTCATGATTTTTTTCTATATTCTTTAATGTATTTTTTACCAAATGGTAATGATCTCAGCCGACATGATCGATATTATTTTCATTTGATTTACAATTTCCGGTGTTATTTCAATATTATTCAATGTAATTATTTGCTCAAATGTTAATGAACGAGGTCGAAATGCTCGATATTATGTTCATTTTCATTTACCATTTCAGGTGTTATTCCATTATTCTTCAATTTAAATATTTGCTTAATGTTAATGAGCGAGGTCGAAATGCTCGATATTATGTTCATTTTCATTTACCATTTCAAGTGTTATTCCAATATTCTTCAATGTAAATATTTGCTCAATGTTAATGAGCGAGGTCGAAATGCTCGATATTATTTTCATTTACATTTACTATTTCAAGTGTTATTTCAATATTCTTCAATGTAAATATTTGCTCAATGTTAATGAGCGAGGTCGAAATGCTCGATATTATGTTCATTTTCATTTACCATTGCATGTGTTATTCCAATAATCTTCAATGTAAATATTTGCTCAATGTTAATGAGCGAGGTCGAAATGCTCGATATTATGTTCATTTTCATTTACCATTTCAAGTGTTATTCCAATATTCTTCAATGTAAATATTTGCTCAATGTTAATGATCGAGGTCGAAATGCTCGATATTATGTTCATTTTCATTTACCATTTCAAGTGTTATTCCAATATTCTTCAATGTAAATATTTGCTCAATGTTAATGAGCGAGGTCGAAATGCTCGATATTATGTTCATTTTCATTTACCATTTCAAGTGTTATTCCAATATTCTTCAATGTAAATATTTGCTCAATGTTAATGAGCGAGGTCGAAATGCTCGATATTATGTTCATTTACATTTACCATTTCAAGTGTTATTCCAATATTCTTCAATGTAAATATTTGCTCAATGTTAATGAGCGAGGTCGAAATGCTCGATATTATGTTCATTTTCATTTACCATTTCAAGTGTTATTCCAATATTCTTCAATGTAAATATTTGCTCAATGTTAATGAGCGAGGTCGAAATGCTCGATATTATGTTCATTTTCATTTACCATTTCAAGTGTTATTCCAATATTCTTCAATGTAAATATTTGCTCAATGTTAATGAGCGAGGTCGAAATGCTCGATATTATGTTCATTTTCATTTACCATTTCAAGTGTTATTCCAATATTCTTCAATGTAAATATTTGCTCAATGTTAATGAGCGAGGTCGAAATGCTCGATATTATGTTCATTTTCATTTACCATTTCAAGTGTTATTCCAATATTCTTCAATGTAAATATTTGCTCAATGTTAATGAGCGAGGTCGAAATGCTCGATATTATGTTCATTTTCATTTACCATTTCAAGTGTTATTCCAATATTCTTCAATGTAAATATTTGCTCAATGTTAATGAGCGAGGTCGAAATGCTCGATATTATGTTCATTTTCATTTACCATTTCAAGTGTTATTCCAATATTCTTCAATGTAAATATTTGCTCAATGTTAATGAGCGAGGTCGAAATGCTCGATATTATGTTCATTTTCATTTACCATTTCAAGTGTTATTCCAATATTCTTCAATGTAAATATTTGCTCAATGTTAATGAGCGAGGTCGAAATGCTCGATATTATGTTCATTTTCATTTACCATTTCAAGTGTTATTCCAATATTCTTCAATGTAAATATTTGCTCAATGTTAATGAGCGAGGTCGAAATGCTCGATATTATTTTCATTTACATTTACAATTTCAAGTGTTATTTGAACAAACTTTCATTATGTTTATTTTCATGATGCTGTTATTAATGATGTGTTTGAGATTAAAATTATGCAAGAAATTAAGGATTTAGGCATAACTATTCAATGTACAGCTTCTGCTGAGAGACATATTGAAAGTATAGTAGGCAGTGCCAAGAAAAGATGGGCACTAATAAATCGAAATATCTTATCAAATGATATAAAACTTCAAATGTATATAATATGGATTAGACCGGTACTAGAATATGCTGTCGCTACTTGGAATCCATTAAAAAGGGTTTGTCTAATAATATAGAAGCTGTACAAAGAAAGGTTGTGAAACATATTAGTCCTATTTCTTGCACTATATACGCCTCTAGATTACAGTTTGTGTCATTGCAATCACTGTGGTTTCGGAGGATGTGTTATTGTATAAAAGTTTTCCATTTGAACCAGTGGACTGGTGCCTATATGACTCCGATAAGAAAGAGTCATGAAGTTGGAACTAGATCTGGACATTTGGCAATATCTCCTCCTTTGGTGGGGAATGTAGCGAGCAAGTTATTCTCTTTCTCGAAAATCTACAAAATTTATAACCAATTGCCGAAGGGGCTTAGAGAAATGCCTCCATCTAAGATGTCTTTTAAAACTTTATCTACTGAACTTGAAAAAGTCTGCAATCCTGCTGATATTTGTTATTCTTTTGATTATGATAATACTTTCTCATGGTTGAATAAAAGACAAGGATAATTGTTATCGAAAACAGATTTTCTAGAGATTTTTATTTCCAAGTTTTGTATTGTTATAATTGAAATGTTATGCACTATTTCTTCTAATTAGTTAACATTACATACAATCAATTGCTAGTCATGGTTCTCAATTTTTGCATAATGTTACACTCGAATTATACATTAATTGTTCCTAATTTGATAATGTATATATTATTCTTTTCAGTCGAACTTTCTGATATTGATATATTGTATTGTACAACTAGTGAGATATACCTATCTACATGATATTAATTGCACATTTATTGTGATGTGATAATTTTTTTATATATTGTACAATTTCCAATTTTATTATTTGATGGAATATGTGTGGTTTGAATCCAAATAAAGATATTCTATTGTATTCTAAAAAAAAGATATTATGTTCATTTACATTTACCATTTCAAGTGTTATTCCAATATTCTTCAATGTAAATATTTGCTCAATGTTAATGAGCGAGGTCGAAATGCTCGATATTATGTTCATTTTCATTTACCATTTCAAGTGTTATTCCAATATTCTTCAATGTAAATATTTGCTCAATGTTAATGAGCGAGGTCGAAATGCTCGATATTATGTTCATTTTCATTTACCATTTCAAGTGTTATTCCAATATTCTTCAATGTAAATATTTGCTCAATGTTAATGAGCGAGGTCGAAATGCTCGATATTATGTTCATTTTCATTTACCATTTCAAGTGTTATTCCAATATTCTTCAATGTAAATATTTGCTCAATGTTAATGAGCGAGGTCGAAATGCTCGATATTATGTTCATTTTCATTTACCATTTCAAGTGTTATTCCAATATTCTTCAATGTAAATATTTGCTCAATGTTAATGAGCGAGGTCGAAATGCTCGATATTATGTTCATTTTCATTTACCATTTCAAGTGTTATTCCAATATTCTTCAATGTAAATATTTGCTCAATGTTAATGAGCGAGGTCGAAATGCTCGATATTATGTTCATTTTCATTTACCATTTCAAGTGTTATTCCAATATTCTTCAATGTAAATATTTGCTCAATGTTAATGAGCGAGGTCGAAATGCTCGATATTATGTTCATTTTCATTTACCATTTCAAGTGTTATTCCAATATTCTTCAATGTAAATATTTGCTCAATGTTAATGAGCGAGGTCGAAATGCTCGATATTATGTTCATTTTCATTTACCATTTCAAGTGTTATTCCAATATTCTTCAATGTAAATATTTGCTCAATGTTAATGAGCGAGGTCGAAATGCTCGATATTATGTTCATTTTCATTTACCATTTCAAGTGTTATTCCAATATTCTTCAATGTAAATATTTGCTCAATGTTAATGAGCGAGGTCGAAATGCTCGATATTATGTTCATTTTCATTTACCATTTCAAGTGTTATTCCAATATTCTTCAATGTAAATATTTGCTCAATGTTAATGAGCGAGGTCGAAATGCTCGATATTATGTTCATTTTCATTTACCATTTCAAGTGTTATTCCAATATTCTTCAATGTAAATATTTGCTCAATGTTAATGAGCGAGGTCGAAATGCTCGATATTATGTTCATTTTCATTTACCATTTCAAGTGTTATTCCAATATTCTTCAATGTAAATATTTGCTCAATGTTAATGAGCGAGGTCGAAATGCTCGATATTATGTTCATTTTCATTTACCATTTCAAGTGTTATTCCAATATTCTTCAATGTAAATATTTGCTCAATGTTAATGAGCGAGGTCGAAATGCTCGATATTATGTTCATTTTCATTTACCATTTCAAGTGTTATTCCAATATTCTTCAATGTAAATATTTGCTCAATGTTAATGAGCGAGGTCGAAATGCTCGATATTATGTTCATTTTCATTTACCATTTCAAGTGTTATTCCAATATTCTTCAATGTAAATATTTGCTCAATGTTAATGAGCGAGGTCGAAATGCTCGATATTATGTTCATTTTCATTTACCATTTCAAGTGTTATTCCAATATTCTTCAATGTAAATATTTGCTCAATGTTAATGATCGAGGTCGAAATGCTCGATATTATGTTCATTTTCATTTACCATTTCAAGTGTTATTCCAATATTCTTCAATGTAAATATTTGCTCAATGTTAATGAGTGAGGTCGAAATGCTCGATATTCTTCTCATTTACATTTACCATTTTATGTGTTATTTCAATATTCTTCAATGTAATTATTTACTAAATATTAATTGATCGTGGTCGAAATGCACGATATTATTTTCATTTACATTTACCATTTCATGTTTTACTTCAATATATTCTATATGTTAATTATCGTGGTCGAAATGCACGATATTATTTTCATTTACATTTACCATTTAAAGTATTATTTCAATATATTCCAATGTAAATATTTGCTCAATGTTAATGATCGATGTGGAATTGCTCGATATTATTTTAGAATAGAATAGAATAGAATAGAATATCTTTATTTGGATTCAAACCACACATGTTCCATTAAATAATAAAATTAGAAAAAGTACAATATAAAAAGATATCACATCACATATATATGTGCAATTAAGTGTACTGTACAGTTTATCGGCATCTGAAAGATCAGCAGTAAACAGTGATAGATTCTAATCAAAATTGAAAATTTAAGTTATAACTCGAATATTACATTTTTTTCTTTTACATTTACCATTTCATGTGCTATTTCAATATACTTCAAAGTAAATATTTACTAAACGTTAATGATCGTGGACGAAATGCACGATATTATTTACATTTACATTTACCATTCCAAGTGTTATTACAATATTCTTCAAGGTAAATATTTACTAAATGTTAATTGATCGTGGTCGAAATGCTCGATATTCTTCTCATTTCCATTCACCATTTCAAGCGTTATTTCAATATTCTGCAGTGTAAATATTTACTAAATTTTAATGCTCGTGTTCGAAATGCACGATATTATTTTCTTTTACATTTACCATTCCAAGTGTTATTCCGATATTATTCAATGTTAATATTTACTAAATGTTAATTAATCGCGGTCGAAATGCTCGATATTATTTTCATTTACATTTACTATTTCAAGAGTTTTTTTAATATTCTTCCGTGTAAATATTTACTGAATATTAATGCTCGTGGTCGAAATGCACGATATTATTTTCATTTACATTTACCATTTAAAGTATTATTTCAATATATTCCAATGTAAATGAACTGGAGCCGGCTTATCCTCCAAAAGGAGTCAGCCGCAGTAAAGAAAGAAGAAAGAATGTAAATATTTGTTCAATGTTAATCAGCGAGGTCGAAATGCTTGATATCATTTTTATTTTCATTTACCATTTCAAATGTTATTCCAATATACTTCAATGTAAATATTTGCTCAATGTTAATGCTCGTGGTCGAAATGCACGATATTATTTTCATTTACATTTACCATTTAAAGTATTATTTCAATATACTCCAATGTAAATATTTGTTCAATTTTAATCAGCGAGGTCGAAATGCTTGATATCATTTTTATTTTCATTTACCATTTCAAATGTTATTCCAATATACTTCAATGTAAATATTTGCTCAATTTTAATGCTCGTGGTCGAAATGCACGATATTATTTTCATTTACATTTACCATTTCAAGAGTTATTTCAATACTCTTCAGTGTAAATATTTACTAAATATTAATGCTCGTGGTTGAAATGCACGATATTATTTTCATTTACATTTACCATTTAAAGTATTATTTCAATATATTCCAATGTAAATATTTGTTCAATGTTAATCAGCGAAGTCGAAATGCTCGATATAATTTTTATTTTCATTTACCATTTCAAATGTTATTCCAATATACTTCAATGTAAATATTTGCTCAATGTTAATTGTCGAGGTCGAAATGCTCGATATTATATTCATTTACATTTACCATTCCAAATGTTATTACAATATTCCTCAATGTTATTATTTATTAAATGTTAATTGATCGCGGTCGCATTGCTCGATATTATATTCATTTAAATTTTCCATTTCATGTGTTAATTCAATATACTTCAATGTAAATATTTACTAAATGTTAATGATCGTGGGCGAAATGCACGATATTATTTTCATTTAAATTTACCATTTCAAGTGTTATTTCAGTATACATCAATGTAAATATTTTCCAAATGTTAATGATAGCGGTGTAAATGCGGGATATTATTTTCATTTACATTTAATATTTCATGTGTTATTTAAATATACTTCAAAGTAAATATTTACCAAAAGTTAATGATCGCGGTCGAAATGCCCTCAATTATATTCTTTAACATTTACTATTTCATGTTTTATTTCAAAATATTTCAATTTAAGTATTTACCAAATGGTAATGTTCGCGGTCGAAATGCCCCATAATTATTTTCATTTACATTTACCATTTCATGTGTTATTTGGACTTAATATTTCATGTTTTATTTCAATATTCTTCAAAGTAAATGTTTACCAAATGGTTATGATCGCGGTCGAAATGCCCTATATTATTTTCTTTTAAATTTATTATTTCATTTGTATTTTCAATATTCATTAATGTAAATATTTACCAATTGGTAATGATCGCGGTCGAAATGCCCTATATTATTTTCAATACATTTATATTTCCGGTATTATTTTAATATTCGTAAATTAAATATTTACAAAATGGTAATGATCGCGGTCGAAATACCCTATATTATTTTCTTTTACATTTATTATTTCATTTGTATTTTCAATATTCATTAATGTAAATATTTACCAATTGGTAATGATCGCGGTCGAAATGCCCTATATTATTTTCAATACATTTATATTTCCGGTATTATTTTAATATTCTTAAAGTAAATATTTACAAAATGGTAATGGTCGCGGTCGAAATACCCTATATTATTTTCTTTTACATTTATTATTTCATTTGTATTTTCAATATTCATTAATGTAAATATTTTACCAATTTGGTAAATGATCATGGTCGAAATGTCTCTATATATACATTTTCAATACATTTATATTTCGGTATTATTTTAATATTCTTAAAGTAAATATTTACAAAATAATAATGGTCGCGGTGGTCGAAATACTCCTATATTATTTTCTTTTACATTTATTATTTCTATTTGTATTTTCTACTATTCATTACGTAAATATTTACCAATTGTAATGATCGTGGTCGAAATGCCCTATATTATTTTCTTACATTTATATTTCCGGTACTGTTTTAATATTCTTAAAGTAAATATTTACAAAATAGTAATGGTCGCGGTCGAAATACCCTATATTATTTTCTTTTACATTTATTATTTCATTTGTATTTTCAATATTCATTAATGTAAATATTTACCAAATGGAAATGATCGCGGTCGAAATGCTCGATATTATTTTCAATACTTTTATATTTCCGGTATTGTTTTAATATTCTTAAAGTAAATATATACAAAATAATAATGGTCGCGGTCGAAATACCCAATATTATTTTCATTTACATTTATTATTTCATGTGTATTTTCAATTTTCTTTAATGTAAATATTTACCAATTGGTAATGATCGCGGTCGAAATGCCCTATATTATTTTCATTAACATTTACTATTTCCTGTTTTATTTTAGTATTCTTCAAAGTAAATATTTACCAATTGGTAATGATCGCGGTCGAAATGCTCGATATTATTTTCAATTACATTTAATATTGCGTGTTATTTCAATATACTTCCTTGTAAATATTTACCAAATTGTAATGATCGCGGTCGACGTGCCCTATATTATTTTCAATACATTTACTACTTTATGATTTCCTTCAATATTCTTCAACGTAAATATTTACCAAATGGTAATGATCGCAGTCGAAATGCCCTATATTATTTTCTTTTACATTTACTATTTCATGTGTTATTTCAATATTTTTCAATGTAAATATTTACCAAATGGTAATGATCGCGGTCGAAATGCGCGATATTATTTTCATTTACATTTAATATTTCATATGTTATTTCAATACTCTTCATAGTTAATCTTTACCGAATTGTAATGGTCGCGGTCGAAATGTGCTATATTATTTATTTGGACTTAATATTTCATGTTTTATTTCAATATTCTTCAAAGTAAATGTTTACCAAATGGTAATGATCGCGGTCGAAATGCTCGATATTATTTTCATTTACATTTACCATTTCAAGTGTTATTTCAATATTCCTCAATGTAATTATTTACTAAATATTAATGATCGCGGTCGAAATGATCTATATTTATATATATATATTAATTTACATTTGCTATTTCAAGTGTTGTTTCAATATTCCTCAATGTAAATATTTCCTCAAGAGTAATAATGGCGGACGAAATGCACGGTAATCTTTTCATTTAAATTTACCATTTTAAGTGTTATTTCAATATTTTGCAATGTAAATTTTTACTAAATGCTTATTATCGCGGTCGAAATGCTCGATATTATTTTCATTTTCATTTACTATTTCATGTGTTATTTCAATATTCTTCAACGTAAATATTTACCAAATGGTAATGATCGCAGTCGAAATGCCCTATATTATTTTATTTTACATTTTCTATTTCATGTGTTATTTCAATATTCTTCAATGTAAATATTTACCAAATGGTAATGATCGCAGTAGAAATGCGCGATATTATTTTCATTTACATTTAATATTTCATATGTTATTTCAATACTCTTCAAAGTTAATCTTTACCGAATTGTAATGGTCGCGGTCGAAATGTGCTATATTATTTATTTGGACTTAATATTTCATGTGTTATTTCAATATTCTTCAATGTAAATATTTACCAAATGGTAATGATCGCGGTCGAAGTGACCTATATTATTTTCTTTTACATTTACTATTTCATGATTTCCTTCAATATTCTTCAAAGTAAAAATTTAGCAAATGATAATGATCGCGGTCGAAATGCTCGGTATTATTTTCATTTACATTTATTATTTCATGTTTTATTTCAATATTCTTCAATGTAAATATTTACTAAATGGTAATGATCGCAGGCGAAATGCCCTGTTTTGTTTTCTTTTACATTTACTATATCCTGTTTTATGTCAATTTTCTTCAATGTAAATATATACCAATAAGTAATGATCGTGGTCGAAATGCTCGATATTATTTTCATTAACATTTAATATTTCGTTTTATTTCAATATTCTTTAATGTAATTATTTACTAAATGGTAATGATCACTGTCGGTATGCCCTATATTATTTTCTATTACATTTACTATTGCATGTGTAATTTCAGTATTCTTTAATATAAATATTTACTAGATGGTAATAATCGCGGTCGAAATGCCCTATATTATTTTCATTTGCATTTACTATTTAATGTTTTATTTCAATATTCTTCAATTTAAATATTTAACAAATGGTAATTATCGCGGTGGAAATGCCCCATATTATTTCCATTTTCTTTTACTATTTCATCTGTGTAGGCTTTACTCTCTTCCGCCATCAGGTTACGACAACTGCCCGTTTAAAAAAAGTATTTGTCATTGAATCATTCATTCAGGAGATTCCAATAGTGAAACAAGTTTTTATGAATTAAGACACTGACTCCTACGTTTATTTCTTTTTAATTTCGTTAAAATTTTTATATATTTTAAAGGCTTAATCAAAGAACAATATCAAAACCAGTACTGAATTATTTTATTTTGTTTAGTTTTCTAATCTTTTTTTCTTCAGAATCGTGAGATAATCGAGATCTCCAATTTATATATATAAAAAAAATCTCAATTTATCCAGAATCGTGCAGCTCTAGTTTACATGTTGTTTATTGCTGCATATAATAGATATATTATATTATACAGATATATAATAGAAGTTTAATTTCATAAAGCACAAGTTGATTTCAAAATGCACCTACATTTTTTGCATTTTGTGTTTTCCTTTGGACAAAAACTATTTTTTTCCTATATATTTCATCAAGGATTTCTTTAAAAATCTCATCTCTTCTCATTCTTGTGAACCCAGTCTCGTGTCTCGTCTCGTGGGATAAGTGTCTCATCACACCCCTAAAGTCTATCTTTTGTACTCTTATTGTTTTGATGTATTATTATGAGCTATACACTGTAGCCATCCAGTACTATTTATTGAAAAAATAGACATTATAATTGAAATGTATTATATTATATCATATCTACACTGTATCTATCTGTCTGTTTGTCTTTCTTATAAACCACCTGAATACCTTAGCAACAGCATAGCAACACCCTAGCAACCACCATGGGTACCCCTATCTATCTATCTATCTATCCACCATATCTATCTATCTATCTATCTATCTATCTATCTATCTATCTATCTCTGACAGACTGTATTGCCTTCAAAACATTCAAACTTTAAGCTTTTAAAACTACTTTAAACTTCAAACTATTTCAGACTGAAAACCATCAAACTTAAAACTTTTTAAACTTCTTAAACTTTTTAATCTTTTCAAACTTTTTCAAACTTTCTGGTCCAGCTTTCTCAAGCCAACTTAAAGTTTGTCTTGATGAACTTTTTTATCTAGTTTTTCTGTTGCCGTCTAGAGCACGGTCAAGTTTAACTAACATTGAATTTTAATCTACTTTGTAACATTGTTCATATTAAACGTATGGTACTAGACTTAGTTTTCTCAAATCACGATACTGGGAAGAATGGGAATGACGCCAGGTAGAAAATGATACGAATTATAAGCACGGCCCACAAAACCGATTTCTTCCGACTTCAGCTACCAGGCATATATAGGAATCACATAGCATAGCTAAATACACCGCTAATCCCGCAAAAAACCTTCTACAATATATTATAATGAGGAGTGTGGGAGTTTGTTCCCTCCTATTTGTCTAGGAGATTGTACCGTCCTATTTTCCAACATTTTCACCCAAATATATAGTGGGTAGAGGGCGTAGTACCGGCTCCTACTGATGAGTCGCCAGTAAACACGAAAAAATGTGTATGAGATTATACTTTTCGTTCATGCTGTCTTTGTTTTATCCTTCTGGTCATATTTGAACTAATTTGTTACTAGGTGCTCAATATCTAATATGCAATTTCTATTTGAATATCGGTTTATTTTTAATCTAGAAAATCAGAAGTTCATTGACTCATCTACCGGACTTAAACCGAGTTTCTAGACACTAGATTCTAAACGTCTGCATTTACATTTGATACAGCGATCTCTGGTGTATACTTTGACAAGGATATCAACAATTCTTAGAGAACACGAACTCTTGTTCGATCTTAGCAAAACAAAGCTATGTCTCACCAACACGGTGCAACACATCAATTTACCAGGACCACATATTGCAATTCAGAATATGTTGTTATTGCTTGCTATCTCAAAGATGATAAAGAAGAGATTTCTCTAGTATTGAAAGAAGTCATTATCAGAATATCTGGAATTTCTTCGGCATCCCCATTACGGAAAATATAGCGCTTGTAGAGATAATCACAACTTAAACTCTGTGATGAAAGTCGACGCATATTCTATTCCTAAATTTTAACACGTTGTTAGAAAATCTCAATAGTGCTAAATGTTTCTCAGTGATCAAACTCATCCAAGCCTATCACCACATTGAAATAGCATCAGAAGATATGTAAAAGACTTCTGTCGTCACTCCCTTCTGTTTATTTAAGTGCATTTTGGTCTCAATTGCGTCACTAATGCATTTTAGAGGTGTTTAGAAAAGTTTTTGCACTACAAGATCGACTAACGTATCTCATATCCTGATCGAATAATAGTCTTTAGTCATAACCTAGAATTTCACGCTAAGCATGTTAAAATTCACTATCGTATTTAGCAGATAAAGAACACAAAAGCAATTATGACACCATATTCAATCTATATCATCTAAGACCAATTCGACCAAGAACATTTCGTCACCAGATGTTATGTAGGATTTGCAGAAGGTCTTGCGAGTTAGCTAACATCGCAAGTGCCGTCTTGAGCTATCAAGATAGCTATCATGCAGACATGAGAAACCGAAAAATTCTAAGCGAGAACATCCGTTATTTCGTGGCCGTGTGATGACGAAAAATTGTTTCATTATGCTGTGAACTTGTTAGCAAATGCCAGTATTCTAACAAATCCAGAATTCTAACGACAGTTTCTACTCACTATTGATGCTTGGAAATTTGCAATCGGCGCCAACTTCGTGCAAGGTATCAAAGGATTTTTGAAGACTATTCATTTTTACCCAAATGTGCTACAACCAGTAGAAACATAATACGATATTTTGATCGATATCTTCTCGCTAGACATGATGCGATGCGTCACTTCACTGGCCTTATAGAGTTTTTGTTTTACAGTTAATGCTCCTTTGGCTAGCGTACCTCTAAATTAGACTTCAAAAATCACCAAGTACTTTACCAAAGTAGAAAGCCAGATATCACGTCTTGGCGAATGACAATTAAATATTGTATACGTAAATAGCGTACAAAACATTATTGCAAATGCGCTTTCAAGAACAGATTTCTCACTAAAGCTGCTTTCACCTTCGTCATACTCGGTCAACTCGTTGACTCTTAGTGAGCCCATATTCACGAAAATCCTCCTACGAACAGATCAACAGGGCGACACTCACTATCAATGATCTGTAGCCCTGCATCCAATTAAATTTCTATTTACACTCTCTGAGGTTCTATCTAATTTACGATTATGCAGCCTCACAAGCCAGGTCTGGCTACCAGCCCTTTGAGAAAAGTTTTCGACTGTGTTAAATCAATTTCTCACCCAGGCAGTAATGTGGTTGTCAAACTTCTAACAGATCGTTTCTGGGGTCAAAAAGTAAGACAGATTGGTCAGAACAATGTGTCGCTGTGTGTCCTACAGGTGAAACGATTAAAATTACCTGGCACAATTATTCTAAGTTGAACCGTTTCCAAAAAACATCATCCCGAATAAAAATTTTCCACATCGACACAATTATTCTTACTCGAGTTCAATGTTTTAACTTCCTTCTAACCATGATGGATAGATTTACTCTATGAACCGCAGCGTTACTCCTCGGCGTTATTTATGCAGATGTATTCACAAATGGTTTTATCTCTGAATGGCTAGCACATTATGATGTTCCTAACGAATATATAACTAATAGAGATATGTGATGTTCTTCCGACCGATTCTTGGGATAAAGTTTACGTCAGGCGACAGTCAACCATGCACAATCTAATGATATTGGAGAGTGGCGACTGATCGGCACCGTCCTATTATTCCAACTATTTCGGAACATCTTTTACTCCAGTAAGTATACATATATTTACACTATCTCTTAGACGAATGTGTAAACCATGAAGCACGAAACGAATGTGAACGAGATTATACTTCCCGTTCGTGCCGTCTTTGGTCTATCCTACTGGTCACAACTGAACTAATTTGTTTCTAGGTTAGCAACACCTAATACATACTTGCATATATATTAGCTCTCCGCAACAAACAGTATTTAACTGTTATATATTGAATTGAATGATGTCATGCTTACCGCGAAATGTGATAACTGATATCGATGAAGGCCAGAGTGTATGGTTTAACTGCAGTAACAGGTGTTCGGAAATTGTTGTAATTCTCAATTTGGGTGAACTTTAGCATAAATTTATATCCATCAGGTTGGTACCATGTACCGACTCAGAAACTATAGTGTTAGTATCCGGTACTCATCGATTTCAAAAAAGGTATCAGTTACTAACACAATAGCCATAGTGTTAGTATCCTTTACAGACTCGGTATATATATTATATAGTGTGAGTTAACATTGAAGTCGCATTGTCGTTGACTTCAGATTATGTTAGCTTCACTATTACAGGTTTACACATTCGTCTAGGAGATTGTACCGTCCTATTATTCCACATTCTTCTACCAAATATATAGTGGTTAAAAGGCGTAATACCGGCTCCTACTGATGAGTCGCCAGTAAGCACGAAACGAATGTGCATGAGATTATACTTTCCGTTCATGCTGCCTTTGGTTTATCCTTCTGGTCACAACTGATCTAATATGTTACTAGGTTCGCAACACCTAATACATACTTGCATATATATTTGTTCTTCGCAACAAACAGTATTTAATCTAGTCACACGTCCGCGTCACAACTCCTGTATGACATAGATTTCTGTCTTCTATGTAACCAATAATATTCATTACACTCATAGGATGACCAAGAAGTTGTAGCTTCCAACCTTCGATGTCATTTCAATGATATATTAGTCAAACCAGCCAGAGAAATCCTACGCCTACGATTCGTTCATCAGAAAGTCCACATTTGCAGATAAGTACTTGATTGCAACGAAGCCGCTCTAGTACCACGACAGCTTTGATTATTATCGCCTTTAACTGATTTTATAAAGACATGTTATACTTACTTTGGTAAGTATCGAATGGTTGTAACAATCTGATCATGGCGTTTTACAACATTTTACATTCATTTCAGACCCCTTTGCCAAAAATCTCGATTACGTCATAACTTTGCATCACGTGTACCTGATAGTATTTTTTCTATTCATTATTTATTATTTTATTTATCATATGTTCGTTTTTGCGCATAATTTCCGCTCTATTTTAATTAATGTAATCGGCTTATACAGATCCACTCGCAAGTCTAACGTTGTATAATCAGCTGTTCTTATCGAAAAATTGAATGGCGTCTTCACACAGTTCTTCGGTATTATACCATTTATAAGAAAGGATCAAGTGGATTGCATTAAATGTTAACTTTTATTTATCATATGGTATTGTTTATATATCATAGAGTTGCAAAGTATGTCGCAAGTTTGGGCCCACGATTTCCCCATGTGTTATGACAAGCAACTTCGAGCTAACACCTTGTGTAGCGACAATAAGTAAACATCTGATTCATATCATAGTACAGGAACTTATCATGTCTAAAGCAACTTCATTAGTTACGCACTTAATGTATTCACTCATAAATATCATGGATCACAAAATGGAGCATATACTAGTTCCCCTTGTTCTAACAAACTTGTCTCATTAAAAATGCTCGAGTTTTCCTGGCATCGTCTATTGCAGCCCACCTTGCAATTTCACGTTTTGGCGTCATTCATATTTTCTTCACACCGACCGCTACGGATAACATTTTTAGCAATAACTAGTGGTTATTTGACATCATATCATTCATGACGATTATTGACCTGGTGCTTAACTGGGTTCAAACTCTGCCCGTACAATGCTTTTCATGCATCGTCAGGAATTATTTTTTCTTTTCTTTTTAATTTTAAAGGATGAAATTGATGTAAAGTTTTAGAGTATAACGCTAAGATTTTGTAAATTAATTCAAATACAATACACAATTTCATTGACGGACACTAGACCGATAAGCAAGCACGCTAGTATGTATTAGGTGTTGCGAACCTAGTAAAAAATTAGTTCTGTTGTGACCAGAAGGATAAACCAAAGGTAGCATGAACGGAAAGTATATACTCATGCACATTCGTTTCATGCTTACTGGCGACACATCAGTAGGAGCCGGTATTACGCCCTTTAACCACTATATATTTGGTAGAAGAATGTGGAATAATAGGACGGTACAATCTCCTAGACGAATGTGTAAACCTGTAATAGTGAAGCTAACATCATGTAAAGTCAACGACAATGCGACTTCAATGCTATCTCACACTATATAATATATATACCGAGTCTGTAAAGGATACTAACACTATGGCCATTGTGTTAGTAACTGATACCTTTTTTGAAATCGATGACTACCGGATACTAACACTATGGTTTCCGAGTCGGTACATGATACCAACCTGATGAATATAAATTTATGCTAAATTGCACCCAAATTGCGAATTACAACAATTTCCGAACACCTGTTACTCCAGTTAAACCGTACACTCTGGTATCATTGATATCAGTTATCACATTTCGCGGTAAGCATGACATCATTCAATTCAATATATATTACATTTAAATACTGTTTGTTGCGAAGAACTAATATATATGCAAGTATGTATTTAGTTTTGCGAACCTAGTAACAAATTAGTTCAGTTGTGACCAGAAGGATAAACCAAAGGCAGCATGAACGGAAAAAATAATATCATGCACATTCGTTTCGTGCTTACTGGCGACTCATCAGTAGGAGCCGGTATTACGCCCTTTAACCACTTTATATAAGCAAGCACGCTGTGGCAGCTCGTTAACCAAACACATTAATTGTATATACCTGCCTAATAAATAATGTAGGATGAACCCACATGGTTGTTTATTTGCTTATCTATATTTACATAAGATATAGCGTGTGGACGTGTATATATAAATGGATATTTATGTAAGATGTGGGTAGAAATATATATCAGTAAATAATAAAAATGTAAATAAAAAACGTATTGCTAATATATTATATATATTTATATATTATACGTATACATAGATATGTACATATGTTTGACACAGATATTTAACTGGAAAAAAGTAATTAATACAGGATATGTGTATTAATGGGTATTTGGTTGAGAGACGAATCGTTAGTATAGGCTCCGTATTCGGTCTTCTCCAAACAATCAAATAATACTATATACTTTCAACAGTTTTACTAAACTTTCTCTCTATAACCTATTTCAAACAGGATGGGATTAGGTAATCAGAGGAATTTTATGATAACTGCAATATTAAAATAAAAATAAGTCTGTTAATCCTTCTACACGTCTGGAACAGCGATTAAAAAATAGAGACAACATGGATAGGCGTGTATGTAAATCCATTGTTGTGTGCGGGGGAAGGGTGACATGGATAAGTTTTTGTATAATTTTGAGTATAAAAGAATAAGTATAAAAACCGGATAATAGGGCATAAAATAAAAAAAAATACCTTAATTAAAATAAATAGAAATAGATCTGTCTTGAATGAGGATGCCAGATTTGCCACAAGTTGTTTTTTTTCCTGTGCGTATGGTGTCAACCCTGAAGATAGGACTGGAAATAAAGTCCCGAAAATTCTGTCATAAAAGAGTGGAAAAAATTTGTTCCAACGTCATTTTCAGACCAGCAGCTGATGGAGGGCTTCAAAGTGAAGGGACAATTGAGAACCCATCAATCAAGGCCAATAACCGATTCATCTGGAAATATAAATGATTCAAGATTTTACCGACCTACGAGTGCTATCAATTGGCCCGCAGAAGAAAAATGCGGCAAAATTTACAACAAGAGGGACTGCACTGAGCAATGTAACTCAAATGTGTTTAAGTGTACTAGTGTAGGGGTACTTTTCGCCATTGCTTTCTTGTTCCTGATTTTGTACCCCTACTACTTATCAATGGTTGCTATTATTATTACCCGTGCGTCTAATCAGTCTCTGATCATTTTCGGATGGTTGATGCGAGAAGGCAAAAACATCTGGTCATACATATATTAAATTTATCGTTCTTTGCTTTCTTTAGTAAACAATCAATCATTTTCATAGTAATGAATAATATAATAAAGTGAGTTAACTTCACTGTGATACAATAGTCCACCGCGTGATCCTCTCGGATCGCGCGCGGTTCTCTCTATTTAATAAAACACTATTAATTACAAATAAAATTGCAGTTCAAGAAATATCGATTAAAACTGCTTGAGACTAAAAGAGATTGTTCCTAAAATCACAGCTAAAAGAAATATTGTTTAAGGACAGAGTTAGAATATTTGACCTTAAAGAGCACAGCGTTTGTAAAAATTGACCTTCTTTGGGTTGTAACACGGAGCCGCGTGTTACACTAGTACGGCCTCGATTATTATATATGTTTTCGGACTACAGCATATTTCTATACTTTCAATATATTTTACAAGGCTATGCTGAAGCTTAAAATTATTTCACATAAATCAGTGGACGACTATAAATACTCATGCCCTATAACAAGGTCCAACTTTTAAGTGTCACACCACCAAAGATGATAAGCTTGCTTGTAAAAGTTTTTCTTTTAGCAAAATTTACAATCTACAATCTGTTGCCAACAAAGATGTGAGATAAGGCTCCCACTATGATGTCTTCTATTTTAATCTGCAGGAAACCTGAAATAATATGCAATAAAGATATTCTGTTGACCCTCGTGTTTGACAGTTATTGTACATGGTTAAGCAAAATTTACTGTTAACAATTCTTTAAATCAAGTTTGCGAGCTTGAAGTAAACACCAATCCCATTGGATTTAACCAGTCGTCGAACAACATAACAAAACTACCGCCAGTGGCAAAAGCACTGTGTTTTTTGTCATGTTGTTCGACGACTGGTTAAATACAATCGCATTTGTGTTTACACTTCAAGTTCGCAAACTTGATTTAAAGAATTGTTACTACCACCCGCGCAATTAACTATGCTTTAATTGTATTTCCTGTTGACAGTTTTCATCACACATTTTATATAAAAACTTATCATTAAAGCTTTTTATTTTGTTTTTATTGTAAAAGCTGTATCGTGGTTTGACACATCACAAAAAGTGATGTTATATCAGGGTTTTCGTTGTGTTGATATTGGAAATATAAAAATTATTGCTATTTATTTATATGTGAAAATTAAGCCTGCATACGACTGTATAGTATGTTGTAGTACTTTGTAATTTACGTAGCACTATTCGGTGAAACTATGGTTGAGCGAATGCGAGACTATTCTATTATATTCTAAATACTTCTACTACTGTCAAGAATATACTGCGAACATGGCTCGAATAAACTCAATTCTGATTAGTAAATCATGATTTTAACAACCGCTGGCGAAACCAATGTTCGTTTAATTATATAAATGTTCATTTCAATAACACTTCCCAACGTAACGTGATGTATGTTGTAAAATAAAGACTTGCGGTTGGCTAGCTGGAATTTTAAGTGTAAAAAGATATCATACAGGCTCCACCTGAGCGGCAGGGTGTCTCAGTGGTTAGAGTCACAGACCTTGAAACAGATGTACCCAAGTTTCAGCCTTTGCCAGAAGCCAATTTCTCAGGAAGCGTGTTGTCTGTTCTATTAAGACAGATTTGGCGCGACTAAAAAGATTTTTGTGTGTAAAAATATGCCATAACTGAAAATGGTGTATAGCGTGTGGCAGGGTGTCTGACTAGTCAGAGTCATAGATTCCATAGCATACGTGTCAAATTTCGAGCCCCATTCGCGGCAAATACTCGATATAACTTGAAGAGATCTCAGTAAGGACCAAACCGGTTTACTGAATGAATTGATATTTCTACATTGTAAAATTAACACTTTGTATTGCAAAATGCATTTATAATGAGACTGTCTTTACATTAATTTTGCAAAATTTATTTAAATTATTGTAATTACCGCCCGTACAATTAATGATAGTTTAATTATATAAAAGTTCAATTCAATTACTCTTGCACAGTTAGCCCGGTCTCTGTTGTATAATAATAGCTTTGGGGTGGCTATGTGGAAGATTAATTCAGATGAGATGCCATATAGGCTCTACTTGAAAGAAAATCTAATCAGAAGACATAAGTAACTATTTAATTGAATATTGTGTGTAGAGTGCACCAGAGTTACTCAGTAGTTAGGGTAGTAGTCTACAAAGCAGACGTGTTTCGTTTCGAGCCATGTCGTTTGCAAATTATGCGCTGTACTTGACGAGTTCCCCATTCGGACGAAACCGGCTTACTGGATGAATTTCCTTGTCTGCATTTCACAATGCTTGGTTTTTACGGACAAATCTTTATATATATATATATATATATATATATATATATATATATATATATATATAGATATAATGAAAATGGTGTTTATATGTAGATCGCAAATTTGATTTTAATACTATTAAACAGTCATTGATTGCGCGGATGATGATAACAATTCTTTAAATCAAGTTTGCGTGCTTGAAGCAAACACCAGTATTTAACCAGTCGTCGACCAACATAGTAAAAACTATCTCCAATCGCACCTGTCGAAGACTGGTTAAATACCATGGTATTGATGTTTACTTCTGGCTCGCAAACATGATTTAAATAATTGGTATCATGGCCCGCTCAAACAGTGCTCGTTAATTATATAAATATTCAATTTAGTACCACTTCATCTTGTGGCGTGGTGTCTGTTCTGTATTGACAGAATTGGAGTGGCTAGTTACCTCTTAAATTCTAACGAGTTGCTATATAGGCTTCACTTAATTGAACGGTTAATCAAATCATGTGTTAGTGCATAAAATAAATTTGTATATAGCGTGCGGCAGGGTAGCTCAGTAGTTAGAGTCAGAGATTCCAAAACAGATGTGTCTAGTTTCGGGCTCTAACCACAGCAAATTCTGGACAGTACTCGAAGTTCATCCAAAAAGGCGAGATAGTTTTACTAGATGAATTACCTTTTCTAAATTATACGATGCTCAGTTTATATTGACAGATGTATTTATGGTGGCATCGTTTACGCAATAAAATGCACCTAGCAAGTGCTAAAAAATGTTTAACTACAAACCACACGTATTTCTCAGTGTATTTAAAGGCAAGAAACAAAAGCGAGTTACACCTTGCGAAAGCTGTCAGTTTCCACATCCTACATCCACATTTGATTTTCAGAATTTAGTATATTATATATCAGATTTCGCAGTCGAATTTGTGTCTGCCGAATAGGCAAATTTTAAAAACTACGCTGCGTATAAACTTTATAAACTATACATAAAATATCCTTTATGATAAAGTTATGTGCTAAAGAACATATTTTCAGTTATATAATTGTACGTTTTCCTGATAAAACTAGTTATTGATTGTTTTAAATTTTAATAAAAACAAAGCAAAATTCAATGAGATTTAGTGTTAAGAAAATATAGAGATACATATAATATTTATTTATTAAAAATCTACTGTATGGACGCAATATGTTAAACTAATTTTTTCTGTACCCTAATTATTCGTTAGTTGGATCAATTATTGCAAAAACGTGCAACGCCGCCACTTTTTGCGCACGTGTGCTTGTTTAAAAAACTTTGCACAATAGCGTGGTCGGTTTTACCATTTATCTGAATGTATGTGCACAAATATTCCACTTAAATGCATGTCTGAATTTCATTGAAAACGGATCAATAATTATTTCTAGAAAAGCGCACGCTATCGGGAGGGTGAGATCAGAACAATGAGAATTAAATCTTGAATTTCGAGTAACAAGAAAATAAAGAAAAAAATGATGCATAAGCACCGGAAAGTATGCAAATACACAAGAAACTAAATGAAAATTTTTATTTAAATCAAGATTGCGAACGTTTGATATAAACACCAATCTCATTATATATATATATATATATATATATATGCATTTGTCAATAAAAATTAAGCAAATTATAATTTAGAAAGGCAATTCATTCAACAGAATTTTTCGTCCTTTTTAGGGACTTTTAAAGTGCTACCCAGAAGTTGCACTTGGACAAGGATCGAAAATTGGCACGTTTGCTTTGAAATATTTGGCTCTAAGCACAGATCCACTTCGGCGCACTATACAAACCATATAAACTTATGTTTTTGGTTAGCCCGTCCTTCAGGTGGAGCATATATGGCATCTAATTTAACCCTAAGCTCCACAAAGCCACCCCAAATCTCTCATTATAGAACAGACACCATGCTGCCTGGAGAAGAGTTCATTAATTGAACTTTTACAAAGAAACAATATTTATTTGCGTTAGTGGTAATAACATTTATTTAAATCACGTTTGCGATCTTGATATAGAAACTAATCCCTTATATATATATATAGTATATATATATATATATATATATATATATATATATACATTTGCCAGTATAATTTAGGCAAAGTATAATGTAGAAAAGTCAATTAATCAGTAGAACGGTTTCGACCTTACCAAGATCTCTTCGAGTACCATCAAGAACTTTCCGCGATTAGGGCTTGAACCTGGGCACATCTGCGTATGTATCTGTGGCTCTATCAAATGAGACACCCTGCCGCACATTACACACGCTTTTCAGTAATATTCATGGCATCTTTGGTGACCCGAATTTCCAACCAAACACTGCCAATATGTCATCATAGAACAGATACGCAATGCTCGTTTAATTTTATTCCACTTCTTCAAGTAGATTGGTGTCTGTTCTACAATGACAGCTTGGGTGTGACTAATTTATATTTTGGTCAAATGAGATGCCAGAAAATTATGTGTAGCTTGCGGCAGCATGACGCAATAGTTAGAGCCACGGACTCCGAAACAGACGTGTCCAAGTTTGAGTTCTGTACGCGGAAAATTGTGGACAGTACTTGAAGTGTTTCCAATTTGGACGAAACTGGTCAACTAGATGAACTACCTTTTCTGAATTATGCGATGCATAAATTAGCAAGAATTTGTGAAACAATATAATTCGTTATACTGGTCGTAAATTTAAAGATATCACATAAATACCGTCTTGTGAGCTATTTTGGTTTCAACTTAAAAGGAAATGGCTGAGAACATGACTAAATACTGAGTTTTATCTAATGTTACTGGACGAAGTCAGCCACAATATGCATTAAATACGTATGATAAAATACATATTTTATTTCCAAAAAAGTTATTTTTCTATCGCATGATGTACAGCATTAGACTGCAGGTTCAAGACAATTTTCAAATTAAATAAAATGTTATTTCAATATCCGTATTTAATCTCTCTCTCTCCGTGCTTACATATATATATATATATATATATATATACATGGAGCTCTTTATATAAAACAAAATGTGACCGGCCTAAACATTCGAAGATTTCATCATCATAGTATTTGAATCGACTGGCCACGACACAAAAATCCCAACAACAGTTTATTAGCATCCAGTGAAAGCCAACAATATAGTAGACCAGTATGTATTAGGTGTTGCGAACCTAGTAACAAATTAGTTCATTTGTGACCAGAAGGATAAACCAAAGGCAGTATGAACGGAAAGTATAATCTCATGCACATTCGTTTCGTGCTTACTGGTGACTCATCAGTAGGAACTGGTATTACGCCTTTTAACCACTATAAATTTGGGTGACGAATGTGGGATAGTTGTACGGATTTCACATTCGTCTAGGAGGTTGTACCGTCCCATTTTCCCCAATTCCTCACCTAAGTATATAGTGTTTAAAGCGCGAAAAACCGGCTCTTACTAATGAGTCGCCGGTAAGCACTAAACGAATGTGAATGAGATTATACATTCCGTTCATGCTGTCTTTGGTTTATCATTCTGGTCACAACTGAACTAATTTACTAGGTTCGCAAAACCTAACACATACTTGCATATATATTAGCTCTTCGCAACAAACAGTATTTAACTGTAATATATTGAATTGAATGATGTCATGTTTACCGCGAAATGTGATAACTGATATCGATGAAGGCCAGAGTGTATGGTTTAACTGGAGTAACAGGTGTTCGGAAATTTTTGTAATTCTCAATTTGGGTGAACTTTAGCATAAATTTATATCCATCAGGTTGGTATCATGTACCGACTCGGAAAACATAGTGTTAGTATCCGGTACTCATCGATTTCAAAAAAGGTATCAGTTACTAACACAATGGCCATAGTGTTAGTATCCTTTACAGACTCGGTATATATATTATATAATGAGTTAGCATTGAAGTCGTATTGTCGTTGACTTCAGATTATGTTAGCTTCACTATTACAGGTTTACACATTCATCTAGGAGATTGTACCGTCCTATTATTCCACATTCTTCTACCAAATATATAGTGGTTAAAGGGCGTAATACCGGCTCCTACCGATGAGTCGCCAGTAAGTACGAAACGAATGTGCATGAGATTATACTTTCCGTTCATGCTGCCTTTGGTTTATCCTTCTGGTCACAACTGAACTAATTTGTTACTAGGTCCGCAAAACCTAATACATACTTGCATATATATTAGTTCTTCGCAACAAACAGTATTTAACTGTAATATATTGAATTGAATGATGTCATGCTTAGCGCGAAATGTGATAACTGATATCGATGAAGGCCAGAGTGTATGGTTTAACTGGAGTAACAGGTGTTCGGAAATTGTTGTAATTCTCAATTTGGGTGAACTTTAGCATAAATTCATATCCATCAGGTTGGTATCATGTACCGACTCGGAAACCATAGTGTTAGTATCCGGTACTCATCGATTTCAAAAAAGGTATCAGTTACTAACACAGCCATAGTGTTATTATCCTTTACAGACTCGGTATATATATTATATAGTGTGAGTTAGCATTGAAGTCGTATTGTCGTTGACATTAGATTATGTTAGCTTCACTATTACAGGTTTACACATTTGTCTAGGAGATTGTACCGTCCTATTATTCCACATTCTTCTACCAAATATATAGTGGTTAAAGGGCGTAATACCGGCTCCTACTGATAAGTCGCCAGTAAGCACGAAACGAATGTGCATGAGATTATACTTTCCGTTCATGCTGCCTTTGGTTTATCCTTCTGGTCACAACTGAACTAATTTGTTACTAGGTTCGCAACACCTAATACAAACTTGCATATATATAATACTTCTCCGCAACAAAGAGTATTTAACTGTTTTAAACTGTGCAAAAGACACCATCATAGAATATCTTATTTTTTAAACTACCTTCTCTAAATTAATTACATAATGGTAAATAAAATTATTATAATGAAAAAAATTTTTTTATATAAACGAAACTTACTCTTAACAAGTAAATATATTTAAAAATGTATTATTCTTCTAGATTGGTTATCTTTTTATATTATTAGTAAGTATAACTGATCTCGTCATCAATTATATATCGGTGTAACGGCTCAAGAACAATTCGCTGGCATATTACTAAATACAATTCCAATTAAATATGCGTGGCACTAATTAAAACAAGCGAAATTTTCCATTAATAAATGGTGTGCGAGCTTTCGCTTTCCATACTATATACGCACGATGCATTTACCATTCTTGTCATTAATCACGTTTTATTTCTGCTGCGCGCTACGTGTACTTGCTGTCTCGTGTCACACTGACTGTTCACCTACGTTGACTTCTGGACTTGCTTCACAAGCAGAGTCACTTAGTCACGCCAATCTTGTTGCTGCACAACTAGTGAGACGAAGCAACATCTATGTATTGGACGTCTGCGTGTGCCAGTTACCACGATTTGTCGCAGTTTTTCATGAAGGCAATTCTGCGCCTTCACACAGACTCTCGCCGTCTTGTTTCGACTCCACAACAGGAGGAACACGAACCAGTCAACCAGAGCCGGTCTCAAGTGTCTAGGAGTACTTCTAGACACTGCTACACTTCATAACCTTCTCAGCATTTTCCGGAGTAGACAATTCCGGTCCTAATTAAGGCAGTGATCAGTAATTATTCTCAGCCACCACGGCACCTAACTTCATGTAATGTCGTACGACATTTCGTTGAAGCCGGAGCGTTTACATCTGTCAATGTTTCTAAAATAAATAAAAAAACACTGTGATATTCCCCATTCCTCTCGGTAACCACCCGTAAGTAAACTTTCATAAGGCCAATGATCTATAGATGCTCTTTAGCCTCTAATTTAAAGCTCTGTGTAACTTTACGAATAAGACAAATAAGATCTGGAAAGCAGTACTGTTGGTGGCCATTAATACACCCAGGGAAAAATTCATTGGAAATTGCCGTTAATTGGTGAATCTTAGCAGTGTGGGGATGTTCAGATGTCCTTCAATACTCTGGCTCTTTGTGTTCTATTTGCGGATTATTGATTTGTTGAGCAGAGGCACGTAAACAAGTTGAAGTGATGAAACAGAATATGTTAATTAATGTTCTATAGACATGACTAATCTTCATGAAGGTCTGCGGCAACACCGAGATGGCTGGTAAACGTAGAATTCCGATTAACCAATGAATCATTGCGCATGATTGGATGCACAGCAACAAGACTATTGGTGCGACTGACGACTAACCGATTTATTTAGAAGCGTGATAAACGCTAGTAAGGCAGTAGGCGTGGATAATCACTTCCGGAGAAAAGGCGAAAGCAGTTGCAGTTAGCGATCAGAACAGAGTGTGTTGCATGGTAATTGCATCGTGTTTATACAGATTAGATATCGCACATTATTGGTCTATGGAAGCGCGCGTTCTCATTTTTCACGCATATTTTATTTTAAATTTATTTTTTTAAATTCTGGCGAATTAATTTGAAACGTTACACAAATATAGGAGAGCCTCTGTGATGCTAGATTCCGGTATCCAATTTAACCTGAATGATCACAAAATTTAGAACAACTACATAACTTTGCAACTTCTCTTAAAAATATTTTCCTAATTCCTTCGGTCAAATGCTATTTATCCTCAAACTTAATGCTGCTATCCATTATGATATAATAAGATATATTGCAAGATATTTATTACAACAAAGAGCGATTGCTCACCGTCTCACTGATTGCCACCGTATACATTAACGAAAGTGAAGACATTGAAAATAAAGAACCAAATCAATTTACCTTTAAAACATTTGATATCCTTCCCCTGATATCAATAAGAATAGTGGTCAATTCAATAATTTATTATCTAAATGCGGCGTAACTCTACATATACAGAAAATAAGAACAGTAACATAAAAAAGGAATGGCGTTCCACTTCCCAGAAAAATCTCAAGAAGATATTCTGCAATTTAAACAAACAAAGTTTTAAAACCACAATATTTTAAAAAACAAAACTTTGTCTATGAAACCAGAGGCAACTTCAAATGTCCGAAAATAAATATCGATTAATTTTAATATGGGGAGTTGATTAATCTCCACAGGTTAATTGCGCTTTATCCTAAAATTTATAGTTGTTGACCACTTGAATGTAAAAGGATATACCAGAAAACATTTTACTAAATCAGAGTAGGATAGCTCCTATTACACTGATTGGCGTTGTGTATCTTTACGAAAGTAAATTATTTTTTACCAAAGACCTCGAATAAATTTAAATGTCGACAAATTTTAGATTCTTATTTTTATAGCAAACAACTTTCCGGCTAGATTGCAGTGCAACGTTACTTAGAAGTCAACTGTGTAAGCCGTTCTGTTGGATGCCCCTAATAGGCCCCAAGAGAAATTCATTAGTAAATAACGTAACTATTTGTTAATCAGAGTGGAAACAGATTTCCATAAGTCCTGCTGAACACTTGTTCTGTTTGTCCTGTTTGTGGGCTAGTGATCCTCTGAGTAGATATACATGAACTCGTAGAGCTGATGGAATATGATTTGTCAATTGCTGTTCTAAGGTCTTTAGTATTCCTGCTGGTGGACTGCGGCATCACCAAACATACTTGTACACGTAAAAATCTGACTATTGAAATGGTCGATTATTTGTGTCTGGATGCGCGGCTGCAAGAAATTCATCGTGACTGACGGATAGCTGATTTAATGTTACCTTTTGGTTAAACACAGTTAATCAAATAGGTGAAGAAAGTCAGTGCAACGGAAATAGTGATGCATTTTTAGGTAACAAGCAGGTAAGTGTGTGTTACTTGGGAAATAAATTGTGTTCGTATAAATCCAAAATTGCACGTAATTGGTTTACGGATCGCAGGCTGTCATTGGTTCAGCATATTTAATTAATATTTTTATAAAATTATCACAAAATAATTGTAACAGTTTCATCACTTTATTTTCTCAAAAAAGGGGAAAAACATTCTGACGAGGCTTGATGTGTTCTCTAGGGCGGAGTTCTAAGCCAATTAAGAATCTGGTTAATAATTTGCCATTAGGTTAATTATAACCATGAACCACTTATGTGATTATATGGCAGTTACGCATTAGTCACTTTTGGCTTTTGTATAGCTCTGCATGATCATCATTAATTGCTTCAACAATGATATGATGCCAAATAACCCATATTTATTGCTACAAAAATTGTTAGACATAGTTATCTGTCATACAACAGGAAACCACGTTAGAGCAGTACTGATAATTTTAAGCCGCAGTGTGAAAAGTTTAAAGTGAAATTTTAGAGTTGATGCCATGTATAAGTTTGTTTTTGGGGCAGATTTGGTAACAATTAGTGAGAGGAGTTCGATACAAATAATAGAGCTAGTATATGCTCAACATTGTGATCCATATTATTCGTACGTTAATACGTGGAGTGTATAACCGATGAAGTTGCGATTTGCATAGTAATCGCTCTTTCTATGATATAAAATCAGTTACTACTTATCGTTACTACACAAAGCGTTAGCTCTAAGAAGCTGGTCATATAAAATTCCTCAACTGTCTTCTCAGGCTTGAGCATACGGTGCAAGTGTATGGTGTATACATAGTACAACTTGAAAATCCAATATTAAATGAAAATAAATTGCGCTCAATCCTTGCCACAGATATGGCATAATACCAAAGATCTGTTCTTTTGTGCTACATAATAATTTGCTAAGAATAACTGCTTATAATACTTAAGACAAATGAATATGTAAAAGGAATCATGTAGATCCATACGTCACTGAAAACAGAGTGCTTGTGGTGCGCAAAAATTTGATATTGGGTACATAGAATAGTGAAAAATTAATGGAAAATTTCTGTCAGTTCCACGTAATGCAAAGTAATATAATACTATGTTGAGATTATAGGTAAGAAGAGCCTGATACAAATGTAGAAGGTTGTATAACGGTAGGATTAGGCGGTACGATAACGATTTAATCTTTTTATGCTTAAAAATGGAGGTGTCGAACCTTGATTAATAATGAAATATAGATCTTAAAAAATCGGGTAAGAACTGTGATTCTTTGTTTGCAGTGGTGCAACAGCAGCGGCATTATAAACGTTTAGTTGCTTACAGCTATGAAGTTGCGGATGAAAGAAGACTGTATGAGGAGAATGTCTCGGCTGCTTGGCTTATATGTTACCGAAATGAATTCGAAGGTGAGAAGCTTTGAAGGAAGTGATGACAGCAGACTTCTCTATAACTTATGGTGCTACCAGAATGTGATGGTAGGATTGTTTGAGGTCAGTAACTGCAATTTTTTTGCTACCACTGAGATTTTTAGCAACGTGCATATATGTGACATGGGGTATGAATTGGAGCCGGACACAGGGTTGAGCTAGCTATAATTCCCGTAGGCTATAGAGACGAAATGTAAATGTGTTTTCAAAAAAATTTTTCATGATCTGATGAAGTTCTCCTTTAATAGTCTTAAAAACGCTTTTGGGGCAGCTTTGAATTTAGCTGGTGGTAACAGTTTTTTATAAAGTGTTATAGGTTAACCTTTCGTAATAATATAGAGCATCTTGATGGAAACACAAAGCTCTGATTTGTTGAGAACGGACAAGTATATGTATTCACGAAGATCTGTCAATATTTCTGTCGTAGTAGGTAGCGGGGATGGCTATATAATATATAATTCCAAATGTTCGTAAGCATGTGTCCTGAAACCTAGCGCATGTCATGTAGAGTAGTCATTGATTTTTTGATTTTCATGATCAATTATGAGCCTATATTTTAATGGGATATCAAGGCCTATTATGTTGTTCCAGACTTTGGTGACGATGAAGTTGTGAAAAATTCACGAAGTGATCTAATATTAAGAGAATGATGCCGACAACCATTGGTAGGAATTGGCTCCCCATAGCTTTTTTGAGTAGGACCCATAAAGACATTTAGGCAATGACGTCACCCTAGGGAACAGAAATAGTTCCACGGGTATCTACGATAAATACCTATAAGGTATTAAAATCTAGAATGTGCGGAAGTTCAGTTGGTTGTTTTGCCGTGTCATACGAGCAGGTAGGCTGATTATTTTGTTTGAAATTATCGGTTGAAATGCCTTCGAGGCTAAGCCTACATGGACGAAATGCATCAATGAGAAAGATATCGGAGAAAGTTATACGTTTCCTTCGTGTGGCGCCGGTGGTTTAGAATAAGTTTGGTCTTCTAATTTCAGCACCGTGCGCATCACCATCCTGACATTCCATTGTATAGATGTACTAAGTTTTGTTGAGCCATTAGGAAAATCTGGAATGCTTTTGGTAATTTTGCAAACAGCATGGACCGCCTTGACATGAGTTAAATTCTACTGGTAATTGTAGCATTAGATTTTGGCGCGGGTATGTTAAAGGATCCTAGAGATCTTGATCGCAGCCTATTATTATAAGTCATACTCGGAATGAAAAGTCGTGCTTTTACTTGATTAAGTTCAAATTGACATACGGGTAAGCCTTCTTGAGCATTAGTTAGATATAATACAGATCTCTCTAACGAGGAGATAGTGTCATCCTGCGGAGATGGACAATAAGATGATGTAGTATCTAACCTTGTCTCTAAGATCCTAAATTCTTATTTGCTTCTTTCAGCAAAGTCATCAACTGAAAGGGAAGTTGCCAAACATCTGGCAAAATCGTTGGTTAATATAAAAACAACTTTAAATTTTATGGGCCCAGAATTGGGCATGTTTAATTTAGCATATTGATTTATCATTTATTCAGATTCTGTGGAAACCAGCAAGGATTCAACCTCTTCTTGAAAACCCGCAATTGTATAAGACTGCTTCCTAATTGTCTCAAGTTTAGGATAAATCCTTTGTTGTAAACCTAAATCTAGTTTAATAAAACACTTGACAGTTTCTGATGGCAGTCATAATCCTGGAATGTGGAAATCTAGAGTCCTACTGCATGATGAAAAAATCACAATCACTATCCTTCGCCACAAACTTATTTGCTTAGACCTTATCCTTTAAGTGTCTTATTCCATTATTTAAAACGAAATGTCGTAATAAAACAGAGTTGAGCATCCTATTTTGCCATTTCCTGAATTGGCTACCAGAAAATAGTGTTACAGCTTAGATAACAGGAGTTCCAATTGCTTTCCGAGTATTTCACCAGATCAGTAAAATATGATGCCCTCATCTGTCACACCCGAGCGAATAGTCAATCTTGTACAATATTCTACAACAAACGCTGGGACGTCTGACCTTCATTATTAAATGCAAATATCATTCGCAATAATTCTTTAAATCAAGTTTGCGAGATTAATATAATCACCAATCCCATTGTATTTAACCAGTCGTCGAACAAAATAGCAGAACTATCACCAGTCGCAATGCACTGACGCGTTTTAACCTTCCATGATTATCATTAAAGTACGACGGTAAAATGACAAGTGAGGATCAAACCGCATTGCATATATATGGAAAGCAAAATTAGATATACGGCTCTGACCTCTAGTAGCCCTGCACACATTGTACGCGAATGAAAATATCGGTTGCACAATTTCTATGCAGTCACGAACACTAGCTCTTTGTAGCCTTCGCCACACATATATTTTGAAAATACATTTAAACTATAATTGATTGCGAGGGTAGTGGTTAAAATTCTCTAAATTAAGTCTGCGAGCTAGAAGTAAACAACAGTCGCATTGTATTTTACGAGTCGTCGAAAAAAATAAAAAAACTATCACCAGCCGACGCACACTGACGCGTTTCGATCTTCCAGGCTCATCATTAGAGTACGACGGCAAACTGAAAATCGAGGTCCAAACCGCATTGCATAAATATGGAAAGCAAAATTAGATATGGGGATTTCACTTCTAATAGCCTTGAATACATCATACGCGACTGGAAATGTCATTGGCTGTTTGTAGCTTGCGCCACGCATATATATACAGAAAATACAATTAAACAATAAATGATTACGTAGATGTTGATAAAATGTCTTTACATCAAGCTTACGAGCTTGAAGTAAACACGAATCCCATTGTATTTAACCAGTCGTCGAACAACATAACAAAACTACCACCAGCCGCAACGCACTGACGTGTTTCGATCTTCCGTGGTCATAAACACAGAACGAAGGCAACCTGACTAGCGAGGATGAAACCATATTTTATATACGTGAAAATCAAACTTAGATATGGGGCTCTCGCCTCCAATCGCCTTGCGTATATCGTACGTGACTGGAAATATCGGCTGCACAATTTCTATGCAGTCACCAACATTAGCTGTTTTTAGCTTTTTCCATATACATATATAAAGAATAGAATTATACAATAATTGAGTGCGCGGCTGGTGGTAACAATTCTTTAAATCAAGTTTGCTAGCTCGAAGTAAATACCAATCCCATTGTATTGAACCAGTCGTTTCTGCTAGACACGGATGCGCGTTTGGGCATAGTTTGATCCGATGCGGTGGAAATAGTTTGCCCCAAATTCTAATATCAACAATAGTACATCAAAATAAGTCCAATTATAGTGAAGGGCGTCAAAGAATTTTCCATGATATTGGGGCAGAAATCGTCATTGACATGGAATTTTCTGGTCGCTGACATTATGGTGGATTTCTAAATTAAAATCAATCTGGCGTTAAATTCTAAGACCCGCACCATTTGTCACGATACGGTGGCATTGACTGGGACTTCATTGGTTAGGTAAGTTTGTCTAACCAAATCCAACACAGCCGATGACTAAGTGGAAGATGTCGAGGATCAGTTGATAGTTTTAATTTCATTGAATGCCAAGCAAATAAAATACCATTTATTAAATCAAGATTGCGGGCTTGAAGTAAACACCCATGTAATTATATTTAACCAGTCGTTAAACAACATAAAGAAACTACCGCCAATCGCAATGCACTGATGTGTTTCGACCTTCTTAGATCATCAACAGTGTACTACGGCAAATTGATTAGCGGGAAACAAACCGCTTTTCATATATATGAAAAGCTATATAAGATATGCGGCTCTCACTTCCATTAGCCTTGCATACATCTTATGGGATCTGAAATTTTGGCTGCAACATTTGTATGCAGTCACGAACATTAGCTATTTGTAGCATTTGCCACACATACACATATATAAACAATAAAATTATTCAATACTAAATTGCGCGTGCGTTAGTAACAATTCTTTAAAACAAGTTTGCCAGCAGGATGTAAACACCACTCCCACTGTTTTTAACCAGACGTCGAACGACACAACAAAACTACCGCCAATCGCAACGCACTGGTTGTTTTTGACCTTCCATTGTCATATTTAGAGTACGAAGGAAAACTGACTAGCGAGGATCAGACCGCATTGAATATATATGAAAAGACCATTTAGATATGCGGTTCACACCTGCAGTTGCGTTGCGTATATCGTACGTGGCGGGAAATTTTGGATGCGCAATTTCTATGCAGTCCCAAACATTATCTATTTGTAGCTATCGCCACATATATATAAGAAGACAATAAAATTATAAAATAATTTATTGTGCGTGGTTGGTAACAATTCTTTATATGAAGTTTGCGAGCTTAAAGTATACACCAATCCCATTTTAATTAACTAGTCACCGAAATACATAACAAAACTACCGCCAGTCGCAACGCACTGTCAGTTTCGACTTTCCATGATCATCATCAGAGTACGATGAAAAACTGACTAGCAAGGATCAAACCATATTGCATATATTTGGAAAGAAAAATGAGATTTGTGGCTCGCACTTGCAGTGGCTTTGCATAAATTGTACGTGGCTGGAAATGTCGGCTGCACATTTTCTATGCAGTCACGAGTTCTAGCTGATTTTAGCTTTCGCAACTCACATATATGTAGAAACTAAAATTAAGCAATAACTGATTGCGCGGCAGGTGGTAACAACTCTTTAAATCAAGTTTGCTAACTTGAAGTAAACACTAATCCCATTGTTTTTAATCAGTCGTCCAACAAAATAACAAAACTGCCGCCATTCGCATCGCACTGACGCGTTTAACCTTCTGTAATCGTCATAAGAGCACGACGACAAACTGACTAGCGAGGATCAAACCGTATTGCATATAAATAGAAAGCAAAATTAGATATGCGGATGTCACCTTTAGTTGCTTTGCTTACTTTGTACGTAATTGAAAATGTCGGATGAGCACTAACTATTCAGTCACGAATATTAGCTGTTTTTAGCTTCCGTTACACACATATGTAGAAGATACAATTAAACAGTGATTGATTGTGCGGGTGGTGGTAACAATTCTTTAAATCATGTTTGCGAGCTTGATGTCAACTCGAATCTCTTTGGTGTTTGTGCAGCCGAAATTTCCAATCACGTGCAATCAATGCAAGATGTCAGAGCCGCATATCTATTTTTGCTTTCCATATAAATTCAATGTGGTTTGATCCTCGTTATACAGTTTGCCGTCGTACTCTTGTAACACGCGGCTCCGCGTTACAACCCAACGATGTTCAATTTTGACAAATATAGTTCTCTTTAAGGTCAAATAGTCTAACTCTGTTTTTACACAATATTCCTCTTAACTGTAATTTTAGAAACAATCTCTGTTAGTTTCAAGCAGTTTTAATTGAGGTTTCTTGAACTTTAAATTTAATTGGAATTAATAGGGTTTTGTTTAATAGATATACACACCCGCGCGCAATACGCAGGTTACATGCGGTGGATTATAGTGCCTTTGTGTTCAAACAATGGATTTATTAACTTTTTTGCATTGACCACTAACGGTTCAGTCATGATCATACACATTCAAACCTCAGCTGTTTCTCAATATATTGTACTGAACACCATAGTTCAATGGATTATTATAAGTAAAACATTCAAACAGTGGAATTATTATTTGTGATGCTTTTTAAGACTGATTTTTATATATCCATTATCAGTGGCAATATTTACCAGTGACTTTAATCTTAATTGCTAATCAGTCTGGATTTATATCGTCGTATTTTTTCAATCATTTACATGAATTCATCACGATTAAACGATTGTGTTCAAGATAAGCACTTGTGTATAGGACATTTAATTGTGTTGACAATATACCATTTTGTTGCCGTCCACAGCACTGTCCATTTTGTTTAACTGTGAATTGATTAATGTTTTGCTCCTTAACCTCCAATAAACGTCTGAAAATGGATGAATCTTATTAGTTCACACTTCGGAAAATGTCAGGGACTGATCATGGAACGGGTGGGGATAACAACCACCATGAAAATGTAGGAAATCAATACTAAATAGGCAGCTACCCCGAAAAAGCTATTACTATAACTACAAACCTCTTACACTCTGAGGGTAATCATGGAAGGTCGAAACGCGTCAGTGTGATGCATTGTTGATGCTATTTTTGTTCGGCGACTGGTTAAATACAATAGGATTTCTGTTTACTTCAAGCTCACAAATTGGATTTTATTAATTTTTACCACCATCCGCGCAATCAATTATTGTTGTATTGTATTGAATATATATATATATATATATATATATATATATATATATATATATATATACATGTAGAACTAAAGCTACAAACAGCTAATGTTCGTGACTGCATAGAAATTGTGCAGCGGATATTTCCGGTCACGCACTGTGTATGCAAGGCTACTTGAAGCGCGAGCCACATATCTGGTTTTGCTTTCCATATTTATGAAATGCGATTTGATCCTCGCTAGTCAGTTTGCCGTCGTTCTCTGATGAATATCATGGCAGGTCGAAACGCCTCAGTAAGTTGAGTCGGGTGGTAATATTTTATGTTGTTCGACGACTGGTTAAGTACAATGGGATTGGTGTTAACTACAAGCTCGCAAATTTGATTTAAAGAACTGTTACCACCGCCCGTATAATCAATTATTTTTTAATCATTCCTAATTATTCGTGCAATCTGCTCCCTTGTAAATCGCACTGCGGTGAGTGATGTAGACTCTGCCTATATATGTATCTTGTTGAACGATTTCTGCAGGTTTACGTGATATGTCCATCATACTTCAATATATCCAACAAAAAATTACTCTGTTTCATCTGCAGATATGAATAAGGTTTTATTACCGAGTTCAATAAACGACAATTGCAACAAGCCTTCTATTATCCTGATTCAGATTTGTTAGTTACCATTTTTTATAATGCAAAGTTAAAATTTTAAAATCAGCAAATTTCTTCCTCCCTCAAACGCTAAAATTCTACAATAGTGATTTGCCACTTATGCTGCGCTATTGACTAAGACTTGGGCGATGAGGGCACCGTTGCAATTAATTTGATTTAGTGTTCTATTCCTTTAGTCAGGTCACTGCGCTTGGTACTGAATGATTGAAAAGCTACCAGGTGTTTCTGAATTACTTCATTTAAGTTCTTGACAACAAAGATTTTGAGTACGCAAACTGCTTTAATCGAAAAATTTTCTGAATCAGTATGCGTCAGGGTCTTTGGATTTTATGCCAAGTTTAAGTCGATTAAAACATCCATCTTAAAGTTATCATCCCTTGCGTTAACAATCAGAAAATTTGAATTCAACGACGATTTTTGTCACTGTTTTTTATGCTCTTTACAACAATTGGACTTCCGTTGACACCTGTAGCTGATAATCGAATGTAGAAAATTCTATCCCAAATACGTTTGATCAAAATAGGCTAAAACAGATGCCCGTGTCTTTTATGGAATTAAATATAAGTAGGTCATCCAAAAAGACAACTTTATTGCTTTTATAACCTGCTACTTTCTAAAAATCTCCATCCAAACAGAATCTTACAATTACATACTGTTTGTTGCGAAGAACTAATATATATGCAAGTATGTATTAGGTTTTGCGAACCTAGTAACAAATTAGTTCAGTTGTGACCAGAGGGATAAACCAAAGGCAGCATGAACGGAAAGTATAATCTCATGCACATTCGTTTCGTGCTTACTGGCGACTCATCAGTAGGAGCCGGTATTACGCCCTTTAACCACTATATATTCGGTAGAAGAATGTGGAATAATAGGACGGTACGGAATCTTACGATCTTGCCGATTGTACTAATGTGTCTTTCACTCATTGAAACTTCCTGGTTTGACCTCGGCGATTTCAAGATTCCTATAATAGGCACACTTTTGAGCCTATCAAACGCAACTCCACCACAGATCCTACTAGTACAGGGTCTACGCGTTTTCAAGTTCGCTACGCCTAGCAACCGGATAAAAGTTACCCCCTCATAGTGGCTCACTCATCCACAGAAAGGTACATCTTTCCCCTTGACTATTTCTAAGAAAGTCATACTTACGACGCCAAATGAATCACTAGTGTTATCCATCTATGACATCAGTCAGTGCATTTACACGTTGCTCAGAAATCACACGTTGACTCCAAGAAAGTAACCTTTCCTCTGCTAATATTTCGACTTTGTTTTTCATGTAAAACGTATCTCGTTATATTCCACTAACCTCATTATCTAAGATCAGAAGTGTCCTTGAGATTCATTGGAAAATCTGCTCTAAGTAAGAATCTGCGTTTAAAATCCATAACTTTGCTTGATGTTTTTGGAACAATTAATCTAATCATTTTAACTTCTTTTATCATTTTATGTCTAATATTTCATTTAAATCTAACGTTATGAGACACGTAATCTCAAAGTTGTGACGTAGACCAGAATGCAAATATGTTATAACTTGATCTGCGTTTTGACTAATGCAGTTAATCTTTTGTAGTAGTTTTATTTCTTTACCAAAATATTTCGGCTGCCTTTATCGGCAGCCTTCCTCAGTTGGTCCATCTACACTACTACTGTCTATAATATCTATACTTCAGATTGATCTTTCACTAGTTAGTCGCGTGTTACACATTTGTATATGCATTTCCGTAACCGTTATGTTCATCTAAGTGAGACTAGAGTGGCTTAATAAGAATATATCATTTGCATGCGTTAAACTATTTTTTATACACCCAAATAAAATGACGTAACTAAAATTGCCCTCACCTTCTTTTGGGGGAGGGAGACCAATAATTCAGAAACACTTGTCATAAATTAGAAATCCAGATGACCAATGCACGTGTTAAACTAAAATTCAAACCACTCAGGTTGCACTCATGATAGACTTGTTAATAATAGTTATTGGCATAACATTACATAGGTGCACGTCACGCATGTGTATGTGTATGTGTATACATAACTAAAAATATCCACTTAAATATAACTGATCACATATACGTGCATCTAAAAGAAACTGCAGTCAATAGACATTAATTTACCCTTTGCACGCATAAGATTAATTATTAATTTGTAGGGGTCTTTTGCGGGGTGCTTTCTTGTTCGTAAATTTTTGACCCGTCCTACATATCAATGGTGGCTATTATTACTACCCGTGCGCCTAATCAGTCTCTGATCTTCTTTGTATGGTTAATGTGAAAAGGCAAAACATCTGGTCATACATATATTAGATATAATGTTGCAAATAGCAATATAATTCACAGATAGTCCAAATTGAATATATGTTAGTCAGCTGTCAAAATAGATTTTTATGCAAAAATAGGTCTTAAACACTATTCACAGTTAAACTAAATTGTCCGTCTTCTAGACGGCAAGAATTAAAATGATTTATGTTTGTAAAGTAACATGTTTCGCACACAAGCAGTTATTCTTACACAAATGTCTGGATCGTAATGAGAATAGTCAAATGATTGAAAATACATGATAATATGAACATAATAAAATGATTTATGTTTATAAAGAAAAATGTTTTACACACAAGTGGTTATTATTACACAAATGTCTGGATTGTAATGAGTAGTCAAACGATTGAAGATACATGATAATATGAGCCTAGTAAAATTATTTATGTTTATAAAGAAAATTGTTTTGTGTAATCCGTTTAAAGACTTTTATGACAAAAACTCAAAGAATACATGATGATGTTAATGGAGTTAACATTGAAAGTTATCACTAAAATTGAACATTGGAAAACGTTTAAAGATTTAAATGACAAACAACTCACAAATGTTTAATTCCTGGCTTTCTATAGTAAACAATCAATCATTTTCATAGTAACGAATAATCCAATTAAGCGAGATAAATTCACTGACACAATAGTCCACCGCGTGATCCTCTCGGATCGCGCGCGGTTCTATCTATTTTATAAAAACCCTATTAATTACAAATAAAATTGCAGTTCAAGAAATATCGATTAAAACTGCTTGAGACTAAAAGAGATTGTTCCTAAAATCACAGCTAAGAGAAATATTGTTTAAGGACAGAGTTAGAATATTTGACCTTAAAGAGCACAGCGTTTGTAAAAATTGACCTTCGTTGGGATGTAACACGGAGCCGCGTGTTACAAATTATAAGCATTTTAAATGCTGTATTATTAGAATGATCTCAGTATGAATGGTGGGATCGCAAGATACAAAATAAGCTTTCAAATCACTAAAAGTTTTGACATCAAACGAGTAGTTAGATGTGAAATTTAGGAAAACTATATTCTCAATTATTGATTAGCCACTAATTGAATAATAAGCCTATTAATTAACCATTCTTAACCCAATGTTCTTAATTTTTTACTGGAGCTAGCTTCAGTTTCGAATTCATGCAATGGGCTAATGCGGTATTCCAAATCCAACCTAACGATGTTCAACAGCTGTTTGATTCATTAGAGTATCCCTAAATTTAATTTAGATAGATTTCATAATCAATCTTGTCATCTTATTACGACTACATACTGCTATGCGTTTGCAACCATCCCAGTTAATGGTGTGTCCAGTCTCCACTACATGACGAGCAAGATCAGATTTAGCAATATGTCTACATTTACATGCAATTTTACGTTCATCTCTTCTGAGCTTGATTGGACGTATGGTCTAAACCAACATACATGGGACTACAATCCTTGCAAGCGATTTCATACAATTTTAATTTTTCCAAGGGTGAAATATTTTCTTTTTGGTTAGGGAGTATAGTGCCTAATGTAAGGGGTTGTTTTAAAACGGTATTTATATTGTATTTTGAAGTTATTGGTTTTACTTTGCTACTCTTTTTCAGCCACTCTAGACTCACTTAGATGAACATAACAGTTACGAAAATTTACATACGTACACGTGGCACGCGACTATCTAGTGAAAGATCAGTCTGAAGTATAAATATTATATCCAGAGGAAATAGCGCGCTTGCCTCATTAGTTTGGTTTTTTAAAACTAGTGAAGTTGGACCAACTGAAAAAGGCTGCCTATAAAGGCAGCCGAAATATATCGGTAAAGAAAGTAAACTACTGAAAAAAAGATTAACCGCGTTAGTCAAAACACAAATCTGGTAATTTCGATTAAACCAGTTTTTCAAAAAAATTATTTGTTTAAGGAACATTTAGCATGTAATTATATAAAAAACACCGTTAAATGGTATTGAAGAAAGTTTTGTAGCTAATGTAAGAGTTTCTGCGAGCTAGTCGTCTATTTAGTGCTACATTATCCTCCTATATAATATCTGGTAGTTGTTATTACTATCCACGTTCATGATTAACCCATGTCCCTTTCCCTAAGGGTGATGTGAGAAGGCCACAACATAGAATAATTTTTTTATTTAAAATTTTATTAAGAAAAGAAAAAAATCGTGTAAAAGTAGTCACAATAAGCACCAAAAATAATTAATCCACTGATTGCTAGGTTTTGAGCGTTAAATCACATAAATCCGTTGAACTATAGGGTTTCGGATAAATTATTTAGAAATACCTGAACTATAGGTCAGGAGAATCATAACTGAACTTTTAGTAGTGGTATGGAAGTGGTTAAGGCATACAGAGCAAGTAAATCCTGGGTTTCAGCGTTAAGTCGTATAAATCCATTGCATGTTACCTGCGTATTGCGTGCGGGTGTGTCTTATTATTAAAAAACCCTATTAATTACAATTAAATTTGCAGTTCAAGAAATCTCAATTAAAACAGCTTGAAACTAAAAGAGATTGTTGCTAGAATCATAGTTTAGAGAAATATTGTGTGAAACCAGAGTTAGACTATTTGACCTTAAAGAGAAATATATTTGTCAAAATTGAACTTCGTTGGGTTGTAACGCGGAGCCGCGTGTTACAATATAATAAATACACCAATATAAAGAAGTAACTCGTGAGGCAAGTGTCAAATATTTCCTTTTTAATTAATTATTTAAAACATTATGTTATTCCTAAATGCTTTCATCTTAATTAAATGCTTCTTTAAATATGAATGGCATGTTTCTTATGCATGACATTTGTATAAATATTACGAAAAACTTGATTCGTTATTTAGTTAAACGTAAACTATGCTTATTATGGAGAACAAAATTAAGATTGATTTTAACTTTTCTTTTGAACGCAGATTATTTTAAATGCATTGAGGATTTCAGTGATAAAGCCCGTAATAGAAAAATAAAAATGTCAGAATAAGACATGATAAAAAACTATCTGATTTTGGAATTTATAGACCTCAAGAAAGTAGTAATTTAATCGTGACTAATAGAATACTAAACCTATCAACAAAGGATCTTAAGAGGAATCAAGTTAAACTACTTAACCGTGGTTTAAACATGGCTATTCCTAATGAAAGATCGGTTAGAAATGAGACAATTCCAGAGGCTGTCGAAACAGCTTAACTTCTTGAAGGCAAGTATAGGTTGAAATTTGAATTAGGCATTGCCTCAATGGTTTAAACATAGCAAGAGGATAAATTTAAGCCTAACTATGAAATGAAATATCTTAGAATGGATTTATTATCAAATAATATTATATGTCTAAAAGCGGATAAAGTGTAGGGGTACTTTTCGCTGTTGCTATCTCGTTCCTGATTTTGTACCCCTACTACTTATCAATGGTTGCTATTATTAGTACCCGAGCATTCAATCAGTCTGTTCCTTTTCAGATGGTCAATATTAGAAGGCCGAAGAAAGGTTTCATGCATATATTACACTAATGTAGCACATAAATATAATTCACTGTTAATCTGAATTGAAGGAGTTGGATGGTAATAATACAGATTTTTTAATGTAAAATTATATCTTAAACACTATTCTCAGTTAGTCAAAATTGAATATTTTTGTCAGCTGTAAAAATGGTTTTTATGCAAAAATATGATTTAAATGCCATTCACACTTAAGCTAAATTGTCCGTCTTCTAGAGGGCAAAAATAAAAGTGATTTAAGTTTATAAAGTAAAATGTTTTATACACAAGTGGTTATTGTTACACAAAAGTCTGAACAGAATTGTATTTATACCATCGACTAAAACATATGATGACATGTAAAAATCATCGTTAAAAGTTATCATTAAAATGAAGATGTAAATTGTTTAAAGACTTCAATGATAAAAAACTAACAAAGCTTTAGCTTACTACTTACAATATTTTCAGTTCATGTCAAACTATTAATCCATTCTTCTATGTGGACACTAAATTAAGTGAAATATCGATTGATAACCTACTTCAATTACCTTTAAATTTTATGAATGCGCTCTGCAATTTTATAAATAGAATTTTGAAGAATGGGAAATTACCAATTGATATATTAACGATAGTAGCTAAACCATTGCCAAAAGTAAGTAAGCCACAGTGCGCCAGTGATTATAGATTAATCTCTATTATCCCTTCGTTTTTGAAGATAATAGAACGATTGATACTAGATCATTTAGAACGTATGTTGCCGGCTGATTTTGATATGTGCCAACACGGCTTTACAAAAGACAGGTCGACAACTACTAATATTCTCTCTATGTGGAAACATGTAATTACATTAGATGAGAAAAAGTTAGATGCATTAATTGTATTTATAGATATCTCAAAAGCTTTTGACTCTATATCATTTGATGCTATTTTGAATGCGATTAGTTTGTTGAATATTGATCCGAATATTTTAGATTACTTAAATACTATCTATATAATCGACGAATGAGTATTCAAGTAAACGATTTGATATCAAAATCGAAACGAGTAACGAGTGGAGTTCCACAGGGATCAAGCTTGGGGCCCATTTTATTTAAAATTGTATTTTCACATTTGGAAACTAAGATCCTTAACGGTCGAGTTTGCAAATTCGCTGATGATTTAAAAATAATCTTCCCAATTGATCCAAAAAATGTTGAATTCTCCAAAAATAATGTGACACTAGATTTGTATGATTTAAGTAGATACTTGTTAACACTAGGGCTGAGAATAAACAGTAAAAAGACGAGAGCTTTGAAAATAGGTAACAGAACTGATTTCAATTATGTTTATTTTCATGATGCTGAGATTAATGATGTTTTTGAGATTAAACTTATGCAAGAAATTAAGGATTTAGGTATAACTATTCATTGTACGGCTTCTGCTGAGAGACATATTGAAAGGATAGTAGGCAGTGCCAAGAACAGATGGGCACTAATAAATAGAAATATTTTATCGAGTGAAATAAAATATAAAATGTTTATAATATGGATTAGACCGATATTAGAATATGCTGCTGCTACTTGGAATCCTTTAACAAAGGGTTTGTCTAATAAGATAGAAGCTGTACAAAGAAAAGTTGTGAAACAAATAAGTCCTATCTCCTGCACTATATATGCCACTAGATTACAGTTTGTATCACAGCATCCTTTATGGTTTCGGAGGATGTGCTATTGCATAAAAGTTTTCCATTTGAACCAGTGGACTGGTGCCTATATGAATCCAATAAGAAAGAGTCATGAAGTTGGAACTAGATCTGGTCAATTTGCAATATCTCCACCATTGGTAGGGAATGTTGCGAGCAAGCTATTCTCTTTTTCAAAAATTTTCAAAATTTACAATCAATTGCCAAAATGGCTTAGAGAAACGCCTCCATCTAAAATGTCTCTTAAAATTTTATCTACCGAACTAGAAAAAGTGTTCAATCCTGCTGATATTTTTAATTTTGATTATGATAATACTTTCTCGTGGTTAAATAAAAGACAGGATTAATTGTTTTTCAACAGCATAACTTCTCGAGATTCTATCTTCAAGTTTTGTACTATTAATACTGAAACGTTGTGCATTACATAGTATGTTAAACAACAATACATACAATCAATTATTAGTCATGGTTCCCTTTTTTGCATAATGTTACACTCGAATAATACATTAAATTTTTCTATTTTTGATGATGAATCTATCTCTCTTTATAACCGAACTTTCTGATGCTGATAAATTGTACAGTACAACTAATTGCACATACCTATGTGATGTGATATGTTTTTATATTGTACATTTTCTATTTTTATTTGATGGAACATGTAAGGTTTGAATCCAAATAAAGATTTCCTATTCTATTTTATTCAAGTCAAACCACCAATGGTGGGAATGTTGCGAGCAAGCTACTCTCTTTTTTAAAAATTTACAAAATTTACAATCAATTGCTAAAGGGGCTTAGAGAAACGCCTCCAACTAAAATGTCTTTTAAATTTTTATCTACCGAACTAGAAAAAGTGTTCAATCCTGCTGATATTTTTAATTTTGATTATGATAATACATTCTCGTGGTTAAATAAAAGACAGGATTAATTGTGTTTCAGCAACATAATTTCTCGAGAATCTATCTTCAAATTGTGTATTATTAAAACTGAAAGGTTATACATTATATCATCTTGTTAATCAACAATGCATACAATCAATAATTAGTCATGGTTACCTTTTTTCTTACAAACTGTTATACTCGAATTATATCTTAAATTTTTCTAATTTTGATGAAGAATCTATCACTCTTTACAGCTGAACTTTCTGATGCTGATAAATTGTACAGTACAACTAATTTCACATATATATGTGATGTGATATCTTTTTATATTGTACATTTTCTAATTTATTATTTGATGGAACATGTGTGGTTTGAATCCAAATAAAGATATTCTATTCTATTCTATTCTATTCTATTCTAAAAGAAATAAATCCGCAATGACACAACAGGCCACCGCGTGATCCTCGCGGATCGCGCGCGGTTCTGTCTATTTATAAAAACACTATTAATTACAAATAAAATTGCAGTTCAATAAATATCGATTGAAACTGCTTGAGACTAGAAGAGATTGTTCCTAAAATCACAGCTAAGAGAAATATTGTTTAAGGACAGAGTTAGAATATTTGACCTTAAAGAGCACAGCGTTTTTAAAAATTGACCTTCGTTGGGTTGTAACACGGAGCCGCGTGTTACATACACCCCCCCGACAGTGAAAATTAGTACACAATAAAGTGGGCTAACCTTACAGTAAATGTTATTGCTCTTTCATGCCGTATAACGACTGATTTTGGTTCTGTCAACACTGATACTGGCTCCTCTATTTCTCGCGTTCTTGGACAGATGGTTAGGTCGAAGTGTTCGAGAAAGTCACGTCCAATGATGTTTCATGTCGTTTTGTCGATGATGAACGGATATTTGAAACATCATTTTGAGTTGGAGAACGAGATTGTGTGTACTCGTACCCCAAACGTCGCTATGTTGGAGCCATTCGCACAGGTCAGACTGTTGGTGTCGACTGGGTGGGTTGGTTCGAGATAATTGTGGCGTAGTGAGCTTACCTCTGATCCAGTGTCTATGACAATTCATTCGCCAGAGATTGCGTCACGGATGAAGAAGTATGTTGATAGTGGCAACCGGCGATGAGATTGATTGCTGGCATTTGGGCGTTTGAAGCATGACTTAATTGGAGCCGTCGCTGAAAAGACAATAGTTTGATTGCGCTCTACCGCGAAGGCAACGTGCTTCGAGCCATCAAACGTGGAGCGGCCAACAATTTGGGGTGCTCAGCCTCTGCTGTCGCCGAGGAGGCTGACCCCACCCGTCTTCCGAACCCTCCATGGGCGGATCCTCCTGAATTGTTGAGGGTGACCGCGCCCATCTGAACGTCGCGTCTGTGCGCGGGTATGTGCAGACGTTTCCGAGGCAATAACGTGTGTAGTGGCCTTTATTGAAAGTGCTTGAATTTCTCAAAATCTAGCTGTTTATTAATTCCTTACTGGCTGTAAGTTCGACGAACCGAGGCACCATAATGTAGAGGTACTTTTCGCTATTGCTATCTCGTTCCTGATTTTGTACCCCTACTACTTATCAATGGTTGCTATTATTACCACCCGAGCACCCAATCAGTCTGTTCCTTTTCAGATGGTTAATATTAGAAGGCCGAAGAAAGGTTTCATGTATATATTACACACAATGTAGCACATAAATATAATTTACTGTTAATCTGAATTGAAGGAGTCGGATGGTAATAATACAGATTTTTTAATGTAAAATTATATCTTAAACACTATTCTCAGTTAGTCAAAATTGGATATATGTTTGTCAGCTGTAAAAATGGTTTTTATGCAAAAATATGATTTAAATGTCATTCACACTTAAGCTAAATTGGCCGTCCTCTAGACGGCAAAAATAAAAGTGATTTAAGTTTATAAAGTAAAATGTTTTATACACAAGTGATTATTGTTACACAAATGTCTGAACAGAATTGTATTTATACCATCGAATAAAACATATGATGACATGTAAAAATCATCGTTAAAAGTTATCATTAAAAATGAAGATGTAAATTGTTTAAAGACTTCAATGATAAAAAACTAACAAAGCTTTAGCTTACTACTTGCAATATTTTCAGTTCATGTCAAACTATTAATCCATTCTTCTATGTGGACACTAAATTAAGTGAAATAAATCCGCAATGACACAACAGGCCACCGCGTGATCCTCGCGGATCGCGCGCGGTTCTGTCTATTTTATAAAAACACTATTAATTACAAATAAAATTGCAGTTCAATAAATATCGATTGAAACTGCTTGAGACTAAAAGAGATTGTTCCTAAAATCACAGCTAAGAGAAATATTGTTTAAGGACAGAGTTAGAATATTTGACCTTAAAGAGCACAGCGTTTGTAAAAATTGACCTTCGTTGGGTTGTAACACGGAGCCGCGTGTTACAATATCATCTTGTTAATCAACAATGCATACAATCAATTATTAGTCATGGTTCCCTTTTTTCTCACAAAATGTTATACTCGAATTATACCTTAAATTTTCCTAATTTTGATGAAGAATCTATCACTCTTTACAGCTGAACTTTCTGATGCTGATAAATTGTACAGTACAACTAATTGCACATATATATGTGATGTGATATCTTTTTATATTGTACATTTTCTTATTTTATTATTTGATGGAACATGTGTGGTTTGAATCCAAATAAAGATATTCTATTCTATTCTATTCTAAAAAATAATACTTTCTCATGGTTAAATAAAAGACAGGATTAATTGTTTTTCAGCAACATAATTTCTCGAGATTCTATCTTCAAATTTTGTATTATTAAAACTGAAATGTTATGCCTTATATCATCTTGTTAATCAACAATGCATACAATCAATTATTAGTTATGGTTCCCTTTTTTCTTACAAAATGTTATACTCGAATTATAACTTAAATATTCCTAATTTTGATGAAAAATCTATCACTCTTTACAGCTGAACTTTCTGATGCTGATAAATTGTACAGTACAATTAATTGCACATATATTAAATCTAAACACCAATTTGATCAATATGGTGTCTCGGTCAGTATGATTGCTCTTCTAGGCTGGAACGTCTTCTCTGTGATTGCAGTTGTTATTAATCAATGTCTCGAAACCACCTATCTTCTCCCGGACTGGCTTAATTCGACGATCTCTCCTATCCTTAAAAACGGCACTTCTTCGATTTCATCATTTAAAGTTCTCCGCCCCATTACTATCGTCCCTTCTTTCACCAAATTCTTCGACAGGATCTTATACAACCTAATCTACCCCTCCATTAAGTCTCATGTAAACTTCTATCTCCTCGATGTTCAACATGGCTTTTTTAATGGCAGCTCCTCTTCCACCAACTTAGTGTTCTCGATCATTGGTACTCCTCCTTCTCTAAAGGGCTTCAGTGCACTCTCCTACTCCTGGATATATCCAAGGCTTTTGACTCGCTGTCATTTTCAACAATCGAATCCGCCTTACTGAGAAGAAGTGGTATCTGCGGCAATGTTCTCAATCTTATTAGTAAATATCTCCGAAACCGATATGCGACAGTAAAAGTTGGCAGTAGTCACTCGAGGCCAGCCCATATCCGATCCGGTGTTCCCCAGGGCTCCGTACTTGGTCCCATTCTCTTCAACCTTACGCTCGCGCACATACAGGTTGAAGACAACCTTTTCAAACTGTTCAAATATGCGGATGACATGGTTATCGTATTCAGCAACTTCAAAACATCCAACCCCTCCTTATCCCTTATATCGGAGCTCCTATCCTCGCTCCACTCGCAGCTCAGCAGAATCGGCCTCAAACTAAATCCCACCAAACTCGCCTAATGAGACTCTCGTCTGATCCATTCTGCTCTATCCCGGCTGCCAACTACCTCCTCGACATAGAAATAATAGATTCGGCCAAACATCTCGGCATTCAATTCTCAAAATCCCTAGACTTCTCCCCACACCTTACACACACTACTTCCAAACTCTTCAAATGGGCCCGTCTGATCTGTTTTAAGACTAACAATCCCACTCTCCAACTCACATTATTCAAGGTCTACGTTCTGCCCCTCATTTCCTACGCCAGCGAATTCTACTGTCCTCTCACCCACGCCTCCTCGTACACCATTGAACAGGTATCCTCCAGATTTCTTAAGCGAGTCTTCCCGAACTGCCAAAACTACAGGGAACGCCTACTTCTAGCTAACCTCCTTCCGCTTTGGTTCACACGTCACCTTCGAGTCATTTCTTTTATCCATAAGATCTCAACTTCCTTACCACTCTCCAACTTTGCCCACCCAAGTCACCACTACGCCACACGTTCTAGTAACTCTTCTATCCAAGCCTACCATACCCCCACCTTATTTAAAAAAATCTATCTCTTCTCCAAAGCCACTAATGTCTTCAACGCTCTCCCCACAGACATAAAACTCCTACCCCAGCACGAATTCAAAAAGGCAGCCCATCAGTACTTCTTCAACAAATTTCTTTGTGATACGACCGATTGGAAACGAAACTGGTTCCTTCTCAATCCATAACATTTACTCCACCCTATCTTCTTACCTCTCTTGTCTTATTCTTTTTTTCTTCAAGATTCACTAATACCACCTCTCAGCCCATTCCTAACCCCATTATATCCACGTTGCGGATACTCTACTACGTTTTGCTCATCCAACTCTTTTCTTTTTTTCTTGTTTCAGCGGAGGACCGGAAACCCAACAGCCCTACCGATTCACCAACGGTTCGCTTCGGACTTCGACTCTCCCTGGTCTTATTTTAATCTCGATCACGTTCTACAGATGCCTGCGATCCTTGCAAGACTCGCTCGCCTCAATCCTGCCGACTCCATCAATTCATTCGTCACGACAACGGACTCCAACGGTCGTCGTCTACCTCCGGGCCGCCATCCTTTTATCTTCATCTTCGTTTTCGATCTCACATTCACCTTGAAGATCTGATACTTCACGGACTATCTCCAATTGATCTTGTCTAGTCAAATGGAACTTCGCTTATATTTATTTTTCACCAGATTGAACTATCTTGTTGTTAATGATAACTTTTCCCCTCCCCAACCCCTCCCCCTGCTATTAAATACTTTGCTAGTCACAATTCCACTCACCTCCACATATCCTACCCTTGATTTGCTATTTCAATGATTGGGCCAGTTGGCCTTTGATGCCAAATAAATGTATTATTATTATTATTATTATTAGTATTAGTATTAGTATTAGTATTAGTATTAGTATTAGTATTAGTATTAGTATTAGTATTAGTATTAGTATTAGTATTAGTATTAGTATTAGTATTAGTATTAGTATTAGTATTAGTATTAGTATTAGTATTAGTATTAGTATTAGTATTAGTATTAGTATTAGTATTAGTATTAGTATTAGTATTAGTATTAGTATTAGTATTAGTATTAGTATTAGTATTAGTATTAGTATTAGTATTAGTATTAGTATTAGTATTAGTATTAGTATTAGTATTAGTATTAGTATTAGTATTAGTATTAGTATTAGTATTAGTATTAGTATTAGTATTAGTATTAGTATTAGTATTAGTATTAGTATTAGTATTAGTATTAGTATTAGTATTAGTATTAGTATTAGTATTAGTATTAGTATTAGTATTAGTATTAGTATTAGTATTAGTATTAGTATTAGTATTAGTATTAGTATTAGTATTAGTATTAGTATTAGTATTAGTATTAGTATTAGTAAATAGCTACATGGAACGCTACACCATAATTTCACATTTAAAGAATTTTTACGACTGTTTGATGTAAAAAATATTTCCTTGCTATATTTTTATGAGGCTTTATTCCACACATAATAAATACAATCCCCAAATATTAACATTTAATTCAACACAAATGCTTAATTATCATTGGCCGAACGTTGGCCAATGAAATATTTTACAAACAAAAACTATAGAATTTAATTTACATTCGCATATAAAAAGCAAAATCCGAAGGCGTTTTAGCGTATCGCTCTGCATTATAGTCATGCCACCAAAGGTTGTTTCTGGTAAAGCTGCGAAGAAGGCTGCCAAGATTAAGCGGCCGAAGACTGACAAGAAAAATAAGCGCAGGAGGAGGAAGGAATCTTATGCCATCTATATCTACAAGGTGCTACGTCAGGTGCACCCGGATACTGGTATCTCCTCCAAGGCTATGTCAATAATGAACTCCTTCGTTAATGATATTTTCGAGCGCATTGCCGCAGAGGCCAGCAGACTTTCTCACTACAACAAGAAGTCAACCATTACCAGTCGCGAGGTGCAAACTTCCGTGAGGCTGCTTTTGCCCGGTGAGCTTGCAAAACATGCGGTGTCGGAAGGCACAAAGGCTGTCACGAAGTACACCGGTACTAAGTGAGCATGCATAAGATTATGCTTGCAGAGAACGATCCCAGGCCCTCTTCAGGGCCATTGACTATGACTGTTCGCTACGCGGACGCATGCGTATAAACGTTTTAGCGCTCGTCAGTGTTGCCTTGGCATTTTTGGAAGTACAGATGAACCTGTTTTTACTTGTACGGTTTTATTGTTTATTTACTTACTTTAAATAAAATCTTTCAGGTAAACAGGGCACTAGAAAAATAGTTGCATTAATATTTCCTTGTATAGATAAGACCATAGCGTTTGTTTATGTGATAATTACTTGGGACAGCAATGATAGTGGTGGGACTCGTCAGTTCTTTGGATTCATTAAAAGAATTGTTGCCACAACCATCGCACATCCGTCAATGTACGTGACTGCATAGAATTTGTGCAGCCAGCGGTGCAGTTTGCGTCGTTATATGTGAATGACGGAACAATTGATATGCTGTATTCCACCACTGGTAAAATACAGTGGGCTCCAAGCTTCACAGCCGCGTATGAGTGGTGATATACTTAGATGTGACTGGCATAACTGACAATGATTTCCTGAATAAAGACAGAATGCATCAAAATTAATGACTTCCGTTGTTTGCAGCATTTTCGCATAACTGAAGCAACGATCCGAGCAGTAAACACGACGGGTTCTGATGAATTAAAATAAAGAACAATCCACTAAATTTGGAACAGTAGTTTAGCAGATAATTTATGCCAGTCACATCTAAGTATTTTGGCACCCACATACGGCTGTGAAGTTTGAAACCCATTGTATTTTACAAGTGGTGGAATACAGCATATCAATTGGTCCGTCATTCAAACATACTGACGCATTTCGATGGCAAATTCTATGCAGTAGAACTATGGATTAGTGGCCAATCCCATTAAGGGCGAAGTTGGATGTTCTTCGGTTAAATATGTTGGACAGATATTTCCCAAAGACGAAAGTGAACATTTGGACGATTAAATCCTTGCCGTCAAGGACGTAACTGAGCCCGGACCGCGCGCCAGCTGCGAAGGGTCTTTGTAATCAGCTAGTTCCTGTGTATGTTGCAGTGCAACAATTTGAGCATTATTTAGACGGTCATCAGTTCAAGATAATGACAGATCAGAAGCCGTTGATAAGCATATTTGGTAAGACAGCGAGACTTAATATCTGGCAGGGTAAATTCCTAGATTACTCGATTAGCAGAGTTCGACTTGACTGCTTTTCATATTACTGATAAAGAGAATGTGTTAGCAGGTGCACTATGCAGACCTAATGAAGCAGTAGTCGTGTTGATATGTCAAAGTCCATTGAAGAATCTAGATAATTTTCCTAGCAATTTAATCAAGCTAATCAAGGAAGAGAAAGTATCGGATTCCTTCACGTTAATTTTGGCTATACTCGCAATCTCCTGAAAGACTAGTGGTTGTTATACGTGACGAACAAAGACCAACCAAGACCATATGTGCTGTTTGAGTTACGCGTTAAAATAATTCAACAATTACACAATTTCTGACATCCATCCTTAGAGGCAAGTCCGCGACAGACGGCAACAGCTGGTCAATATATAAGGACACCAGCATTGACGAATACATCGTATAAGCGTCAGTAAAACCAGAATAGTGCTTCTAAAGAATGGCCAGTTCAATGAGGAATCAGGGTCCACAATCTCACAAATAAATGTAGTCGAGGTCAGATTTGAAAAATTAATCCTTAGGAAGCTCCTATGGGTAGATCGAGTGAAGACCAGCAGAACAACCTAATAATTGAAATTACCTGATGTTCGTTTTGACTAACGCAGCTTTCATTGTTTCAGTAGTTTTCTTTTTTCAATATTCTTCGGCTATTTTCTGCCATAGAATAAAATAATATTTCTATTTCTTAAAACATACCTTGCTAACTCATCATTTGGTTGAAATTGTTGATAAATGTGTACTAGATGAAAAGGATAGATTAGTTAGCTTAGATGTAGTATCTATGTACACGAATATACCGATACCTGAGACTCTGGATTGTTTTAGACGTTTTCTAGTTGATCACCCCTTAATATTAGATGGAAGCAAAATGACGATAGGACACGTCATAGAGATGATGTGTATTTGTATGTCCTCCACATATTTTAAATTTCGCAAGAAATTTTATAAACAAATTCGAGGCGTTCCAATGGGACAACCTTTGTCGTTCTCAATAGCTAATATCTTTATGCATTATAATATTTTTTTGTCGGGTGGAACGCAACGACCGGAGAGAGCGTGCTTGCGGTTTTCAACATTTTTCTCTAATTTCGAAGGATATCGGGTTTCATTTTGTTTTTATTTTCAGATTCTCGGGATTTCTTGTCTGATTTCATCTTTAGGATACACCAGGAATCTACTTACAAATTTTTTTTTGAATTTACATCACAGGATTACTTGGAGCACTGACTGGCAACCTTTCAGTCTCCTCCGTTCAGCCCCATTTGTGGCGTCAAGCGGATGCGCTTCTGAATAGGGTAGCTAGGGATGTTGCCCTGCGAAACCACAACAAGAGAAACCTCTTTCTTTGGTCTCCGCGCTCCCCACTCTCAAAGGACAATCTGGCCTCAGATCTCATCAGTCAAATAGGGGACAACTTTAGCCACCTTAAAGAGATCTCCTCGGGAAAGGGTCAAGCCTTTATTCTCTCCTCGCACAAAAGACTGTCTGACGGCGAGGTTCGTCATCTCAAACTACACTCGCCCATCTTAACATCCGGGAAATTTAAACTAAAACTAAACTACACGCTGCTACAGAGGACTTTAGAGAAAGCCCAAAC
>JAQBSW010005823.1:0-53956 GCA_029291075.1 Eudiplozoon nipponicum | reverse complement strand
AATGTGTAAACATGTAATAGTGAAGCTAACATAATCTGAAGTCAACGACAATACGACTTCAATGCTAACTCACACTATATAATATATATACCGAGTCTGTAAAGGATACTAACACTATGGCTATTGTATTAGTAACTGATACCTTTTTGAAATCAATGAGTACCGGAGATTATACTTTCCGTTCATGCTGCCTTTGGTTTATCCTTCTGGTCACAACTGAACTAATTTGTTACTAGGTTCGCAAAACCTAATACATACTTGCATATATATTAGTTCTTCGCAACAAACAGTACTTAACTGTAATATATTGAATTGAATGATGTCATGCTTACCGCGAAATGTGATAACTGATATCGATGAAGGCCAGAGTGCATGGTTTAACTGGAGTAACAGGTGTTCGGAAATTGTTGTAATTCTCAATTTGGGTGAACTTTAGTATAAATTTATGTCCATCAGGTTGGTATCATGTACCGACTCGGAAACCATAGTGTTAGTATTCGGTACTCATCGATTTCAGAAAAGGTATCAGTTACTAAAACAATAGCCATAGTGTTAGTATCCTTTACAAACTCGGTATATATAGTATATAGTGTGAGTTAGCATTGAGGTCGTATTGTCGTTGACTTTAGATTATGTTAGCTTCACTATTACAGGTTTACACATTCGTCTAGGAGATTGTACCGTCCTATTATTCCACATCCTTCTACCAAATATATAGTGGTTAAAGGGCGTAATACCGGCTCCTACTGATGTGTCGCCAGTAAGCACTAAACGAATGTGCATGAGATTATACTTTCCGTTCATGCTGCCTTTGGTTTATCCTTCTGGTCACAACTGAACTAATTTGTTACTAGGTTCGCAAAACGTAATACATACTTACTAAACAAATTGTGGTTTGTGCTAACATAGATTTTCTGTTTTCCCACAATAATTAAATGAAAATAAACACAGTCGATTGTATTTATGCAAAACGTTTTGTTATATCAAAACAAGTCTAGAAAACAGTACTGTTCTCAGTATCCAGGCGCGGTCACTAATTTGTGAAACTGCTTCAAGTAAATGCCGTACGACGTTACAAATATTTTAGGTTCCGTAAAGGCTGAAAATACATATATTTACAGGCTCTTATTAGGGTCAGACTTTCGTTCTCCTGCAAATTGCGAAAACTGTAGGTAGTGTAGCAATGTCTAGAAGTACTCCTAGAAACTTAAGACCGTCTCTGGTTGACTGGCTGTGGCATTGAAATCAGATGTGAGAGGCTGTGTGGAGCCTCAGGATTTTCTCTTTGAAGATCTGCGACAACACCGTGGTGACTGGCACACATAGAATTCCAATAAATGTATGTTGCATCTTCCAATACTCGAGCGTTATTAGTGTTATTGTATTGTAGAGGACTTTTGCGAGATTAACTACTCTCTAAATTGGCATGGTAGCGGCTGTGGAGATCCGTGCACATGATCAATCCCCGGATTTTCCTCGATGGGTGATGTGAGAAGACTAATACGAATGATCACAAATGTATTGTAAATAACACCGCATATAAATTCATAAGTAGTTCAAATTGACCGTGGTCTAGACGGCAAGAAAATCAAATTTTAACACAAATGAATGTCTTAAACACTAGTCACAGTCAAACTATATTGTCCGTACTCTAGACGGCAAAAAGACAGAATATTGTTCACAAAGTTGAATTTCTTATGCACAAGTCATAGTTAAACAAAATTTTCCGTGCTCTAGACGGCAGCAAAATGAATGTTGTTTACAAAGTTGAACATCTTACACACAAGAAATTATTCTTTCACAAATGTCTGAATTGAAATGAATATATGTAACCGATTGAAAATTCATGATGATATGAACATAGTCACTGTTAAAAGTTGTCACTGAAGATTAGTGGATAAATTTCGTGTAAAAACTTCAATGAAAAAATTCACAAATAATTAGTTTTGCTATGGTTCTAACTTATATAATCATAATAATCCATTGTTCTCTGAAATTCGGATAGGCATAGTTAATTGCGAACAGTAAATCCCTTGCATAAACTGCGAATAATCCAACTGATCGAAATAAATCCGCTGTGACACTATAATCTACCACATGTTCCATGTGTATTGCGCGCGGATGTGTATATTTAATAAACAACCCTATTAATTACAAATAAAATTGCGGTTCAAGAAATCTCAATTAAAACTGCTTGAAACTAACAGAGATTGCTTAAAAAATCACAGTTAGGAGAAATATTTTGAAAGAACAGAGTTTGATTATTTGACCTTAAAGAGCAAAATATATGTCAAAATAGAACATTGTTGGGTTGTAACGCGGAGCCGCGTGTTACCGTATAACGTTTTGTAATTCAATTTAAATTTAACGTGCAATGTAACAGCTCAAGAACAATTCGCCGACATATTGCTTAAATAAAATTCAAATTTAATTTACGCAGTACCAATTAAAACCAGCGAAATTTACCGTTAACCAATGGCGTGCGAACTTTCAATTAAAGGCTATTTAAGCACGGTGAATTTACCATGCCAGTCAGTTATAACGTTTGCCATCTGGTGTACGCTACGTGTGCATGCTGTCTCCTGTCATACTGCTTTTTACCGACGCTGGTTTTTGCACTTGCTTCACAGTTTCAAATTAAGTCACGCCAATCGTATTACTGCAAAATTAGTGACACGGAGCAAGATCTACTTATTGGATCTTCAGGTGTGCCCGTTACCGCAGATCTTCTACGAGGCATTACTCAGTCTTCACAGTCTCTCGACATTGATGTCAACGCCAAAACAGAAACAACAACAGCCAGTCAACGAGAACTGGTCTCAAGTACCTAGGAGTATTTCTAGACTCCGCTACACTAACTAACTTTCTGGTGTGGAGGATGTTAAATCCTCCGCCTTATATAAAATGACCTTGAATGATAAATTTAAACCACCATAGCTGATTGTAACAAGTTTATTTAAAAAGAATTTTTTCTTTTTATTTTCCAGAACAATCTTTGTTTTAATACTTGATTTTTAAAATTGTGCGCTATTTTCAGTTTTTGAGTATCTCGCTTCCTGTCTGGTTTTGAAATTTTGGTCTGCTGCATTTTAACATTTCTTTCCATTATAAACGATTACAACATTTTACAATATAATCTTCCATCACTTGCCTTGTGTTCTGATATAATATAACACTGAGGAGGAGCCTTGTAACAGGTATAATTGTTTCATTTGGGGTCACTTACACATCAAAAGAGATTATTGCTGTAACTATAGCTTTCCAACTCTCACCTTCCAACTGCCATAAGTAAGTGTCAATTTAATTATTATAACATTTGATCATGGATACTGATATTAAGTATGAGGACACATGTAAGGTAGTGCAGGACATAGCGGACTTGAATTTAAATGACACAAGCAATAATATAAGCATATCAGACTCTACTGTGAATTTTAGGACTTCCAACGATCTGGCATCTTTGAGGCTTACAGACACGAATAGGTTAGGGGCCTCAACACTCGGCATTTTCAGGGGATCGCAAAAGCGGCCCTAATAAGGGCGTCCCCAACAGTACTTATCTCTGCCATCTTGGCTCCTAACTGACTTTGTGACGTCGTATGTCATTGACTTGAAGCTGGTGTGTTTGTAACGACACGAATCAATCGCCAACATATTGCGTAAATTAAATTCAAATTTATTTACGTTGCACCAATGAGAAAAAAGCGAAATTGCCGTTTAACCACGTTTAACCAATAGTGTGCATGTAGACATATTGCATGCTATTTAAGCACGGTAATTTACCATGCAAGTCAGTTGTGGCATTTGCCTTCTACCTGCTTCACGCATGTGCGTTCTGTCGGCTGTCAATACGTGTGCGCTCTGTCGGCTGTCAATACCTACGCTGGTGATTTGATAGTTTCGCCAACAACTAAATACATCCGTGACTCATCTTGTTGCGGGATACCGGAGAGACGAGCCAATAGAGTGCAGGACCTGCAGGACACCATCCATTACAGCTCAACCACGGGAGCGAAAACTCAACCAGAGTCCACCCAAGGCTCTAGGACATCTTCAACCTCTGAAGACTTCAAGCGAACGCATTACCAGGCCCTCTTAAGGGCCCCCATATCAGTAACTAATCTCTATTCAGAGCACCTTAACCGAGTTTGTAACGTCGTATGGCATTTACTTGAAGCCGGGGCGTTTACAAAATTGGCGACCGCGCCAGGATATTGATTATTGTTCTGATTTTTTTGGTATAAATAAAATTGATTTCCTTTTTCATCTATTTGGGATAAATAGATTGACATTTGTGTTTTCTTTACCCTGATCGTGTTTTTCTGGGAAATCTGTTGCGTATATATTCGTGGATTTGTGGGGATAATTATAATACATTGTCATCAAAGGCCAACGGGGCCTCTGTTTAACTTTCCTACGTACGAAACGGCACCGTACGTACTCGACAAACTCAATTTCGGATTTTTGGAAACAGTGACTTTTTTGTTCTACGCTCACTCAACTGTGGAAGCTGTTTGTGGGTAAGCGTTTCGTTAAAGTTTATTTATACATTTTCATATTGTTTATAAATTTATGCTTTTAAGATCCCGTAAGATTGTTAAAATGTCAGGTCCAATTTTAGATATTGATGTTCCTGTTTGGGATGGAGATAGTGAGCTATTCTTTATGCGCGTAGACTCCGCTTTCTCCCCGTTTCCTGATTATGACAGTCATCAAAAACTGTCGAAGGTTTTTGCTAAACTACCTTCTGAATTGCAGCGAGAGGCCATTAGGAAATTACATAATCCCATTTTGGGCCTACAAAACGAGGTAGAATTCTTGCTTGGACCCATGGAAACTGAGCATATAATAAACAAATATGCGCAGTTAGATATGCCAAATCTTGGCCCCATCGAAATACTGGGGGATTTACGGAAACGTTGGTATAAAACCAACATTTCTGACCATGAGGCTAAGGTTGTTTTTATTAACAATCTTCCCAAAACATTAAAACTCTTTGCCAGACAGCTCCCCAACACTCTCTCTATAGATGACTTATCTGAGATATGTGAGTTAGAATATAGGGTTTTGGAACCCAAAGTGAATCCATCATCCTTTTCTTCACCCCCGCAAGATGATAGAATCTCCTCTTTAGATAGAACAGTGGCGAACATGGCCAAAGTTCTAGAAGGATTGGCCATTACCAAATCTGAGATAAATCAAGTGAATTCTCGACCAAAATTCGTTTCCAAGTCAAATTATAATGGTAGGCGGCGATCGAGATCTCCGCAATCATTTAATAAATATGCTCCAAAGAACTGGTGTTATAACCACCAGAAGTTTTTTTATGCTTGCCAAGTTTGTCTTGTCGTTCCGAAGAATTTCCGAATGAGTGCCAATTTCCACAGCTGACGGAAAGGACAACAGACCGCAGGCACAAGGGTGCATCAGTATCGGGAAACGTCTGGCGCAGGAAGTAGAAGACCGTACTTTCTGCACATCAACGGCATCAACGGCGCTACAGGGAAGAAGCCAACTACAATCCGACATCCCTGTCGACTCTTTTCGTCCACGCCGAATTTTTCACATAAAGAACCAAACAGACAATGCCGGTCGCAATCACCAGCCTACTTGTTTGCATGACCCGGCCAAACTGCCAAACGAACTTCTGCACCTTCTTGATTTCAAAACTGGCGAAGAGTAGACACAGGTGCGGCAGTCTCAGTTCTCAAAGGTGATTCAATGGCCGAGATGTCGCAAGGCGTTCTTCTCGCAAAAGCTACAGGCGAGCCCATACCAACTTATGGCTGCCAATACCGCACACTCAACATAGGTCTACGACGTGAATTCTCCCACAACTTCATCATTGCCAAGGTCTCACATAATATAATAGGCCTTGATTTCCTTCTAAAATTTCGGCTCATTGTCGATCTTGCCAATCAAAAGATCATCGACCCCTCCACCGGACTTGAACAAAGCTTTTGGGCACTTGCCTCCGAGCGTTTGGAGTTACAGGTCATTCAGCCAACCCCAGTGCATCATTCAGTAGAGATATCAGCAGCTCTTCGAAAATACAAATCGCTTTTCGATCTTAACAAGTCAGAGCTACGAGCCTCCAACACGATGCATCATATCGTCACAGAAGGACAACCTATTGCACTCAAGAAGCGACCACTGGCCTCTGCCCAAGAAGAATTCTCAAGGCTTTTGGAAGAGGGAATCATCAGACCATCGAAAAGTTCATGGGCGTCACCACTGCACTTGGTCTCAAAATCAAACGGATCGTACAGAGCCTGTGGAGACTACCGTAAGCTAAATTCAGTGACAAAATCTGATGCATATCCCATTCCAAATATCAACACTTTACTTGAAAAACTCAACGGCAGCAATTTCTTCTCATTGATTGACCTCATACAAGCATACCATCACATACCGGTAGCACCAGAGGATATCGAGAAAACTGCAGTCATCACTCCATTTGGCCTTTTTGAATATCTTTACATGCCTTTTTGACTCAAGTGTGCTACTCAGACATTTCAAAGATTCATAGACAACATACTTCGCGACGACTCTGTTTATTGTATGTCATATCTAGATGACATTATGGTATTCAGTCCAGATCTAGAATCTCATGCGAAACATCTACGAAATGTCCTTTCACGATTATCCAACCACGGACTCAAGATAAACTGTGACAAGACGCAGATTGCAACTTCATCTGTCGACTTCTTAGGGCATGGTATCACGGCCCAAGGTATTCAACCGTTGCCGTCAAAGACGAATTCAATCAAGAATATCAAGTCATCAAGGACTTTGAGCGATTTGAAGAAAATCCTGGGAGTACTAAACTAATATCGCAAGTTCCTTCCGGGCCTTTCAAAACAACTTTATCCTTTGTGCAGGCACCTGCGGAACCGAAAAGGAATTAGCAAGAATTCCATCATTGCTTGGTCATCCGAAGACGAGGAATTACTTCGACTTGCCATCAACTCGTTAGCAAATGCTACAATGCTAACGCATCCAGATTTCGAAAAGCCATTTCTGAATTCGCTATTGGAGCCACTTTGGAACAAGAGATCGACGGAGTTCGGAAGCCTATCAGTTTCTACTCGCGTACTCTCTAACCAGTAGAAACGAGGTACGACACTTTCGGCCGAGAACTTCTCGCCATCCACGACGCAGTGCGCCATTTTATCAGCATCATTGGTAGTAGCAGATTTGTTGTTTTCACAGATCATGCACTACTAGTTAGCGCACTTCGAAACGCAACTTCATCTATCGCCAAGTACCCTGCCAGAGTGGAAAGACAGCTTTCTCGTCTAAGCGAATGGCAATTTGACGTCTTTCACGTCAAGGGCAAACAGAACTTCATTGCAGATGCCCTGTCCAGGCCAGACGTCTCTCCACAACCACCTTCGCCGTCACCATTCACTGTCAACTCCGTGGCACTCAGTGAACCTGCACTAACGCTAACTCTCCTGCGAACTGAACAACGCGGTGACATTCACATTCAAAGATCAATAGCCTGTCACCCAACCAAGTTCATATGCCGTCTGTGGGAAGGCTTACCAATTGTTTACTTCACGGGTACGCAGCCCAACAAGCCAGTTCTGCCGACCAGCCTTCAGAGAAAAGTTTTCGATTCAATTCACTCAATTTCTCACCCAGAAAGCCAAGCGACTGTCCGACTTCTTACAGATCGTTTCTGGGGTCACAGACTTAGGCAGAATGTTAAACGATGGGTCTCAGAGTGTGCAATTTGTCAGAAAAACAAGATCACACGACACACTCGTTCTAAGTTGCAACATTTTGGTCTACTTCTCGCCTAGCCATCGTCCACATCGACATAGTTCATCTGACAAAGGTTCAAGGTTTCAGCTACCTTCAAACTATGATCGATAGATTTACACTGTGGCCTGCGGCATTACCTCTTGGCGCCATTTCTGCAGACGAAGTAACTATTAGTTTTATCTCTGCATGGATATCCAATTATGGTGCTCCCAATGAGGTCATCACGGACAGAGGCACTTGCTTCTCATCTGATCGTTTCAAAACCACCTTGCGGTACATGGGATGCCTCTTACGCCAGACGACTGCTTACCATCCCCAAGCTAATGGCATGGTAGAGAGAATGCATAGAAAACTCAAAGCAGCATTAGCATCCTCGTCCATTAATGGCAACTGGGTCGATGCACTACCTTTAGTTCTGCTTGCCATGCGTTCCCGTACTCGTGAATCCATTAAAACGTCTGCGTCACAACTCTTGTATAGCAAGGATCTTCGCCTACCTAGTCAGCTCCCACATCTACTACCGGCACAAGATGACCCACAAGACGAAGCTACCCGCCTTGCACTTCATTTCGGTAACATGTCCGAACAGCAGCCGAGACACACGCCTCGTCCAGTCTTCGTTCACCCACAGCTCCATAGCTGCAAGAGAGTACTCGTTCGCAACAATAATGCTGTTGCACCACTACAACCAAAGTATCGCGGTCCTTACCCGATTTTGCTCAAAAAACCAAAATAATTCATCATTATGCAAGGCGCTACACCGACATCAATAAGCATAGACAGGTTGAAACTGTTTATCGAACCACCTGATCCTGAGAGCGTTCAACCTTCTACACACGTCTCAGGCTCTGTCTGCCCACAATCTCAATAACCTGCTTTGTATAACGCGTAATTAATTTTTTTAAACATTAACATTAACTATAAAATTTTTTTTAACCTTTCGTTATTTTTAGTATTTGTCTCACGTGGCATAACCAGCTGTTCTTAGCTAACAATTGTGTATCATTTTTGAACAGTTCTTTGGTATTATGCCATCTCTGAGGCAATGTTCGTGTACATATTTTTATGCAGTTACTTTTGATTTTAATGTATATATTTTTACATTATAATGTATTTCTCACACATGACATTACACTGCCTATTTTGGTATGACCAGCTACTTAGAGCTAACGCTTTAGTGTAGCAACACTAAGTAGTGATCAGCTACATATCATGGTGCAGGCCACTTTCAATGCATATCTCAACTTTATCAATTGCACAAAGACCACTCTACAAATGTCATGACCACAACGTCGAGCACTCTAGCTCCTTTGGTCGTATACAAACACATTGAAAACGATCCAACCTGCTTAGGTTTTTATCTTAAACCTGGCAAATTCAGAGGCGATTTACCTCGAAATCTTCACGCTGCGGCTCCCAAAACTTACACTGCTCTATTTTGCCTCACGTGGTTTGACCGACCACTAGAGTTAACAATTTGTGTAGCAATTCCTAGTGGTTACCTGGCATCATATCATTGTTGAAGCAACCAACAAGCATATTTAAGCCCAGCACTTATGGTTCATCATATTTTGCTTAACTTGGTTCGAACTCTGTCATGCATTTCTTATCTAGCCTCGCAGAGAGGAATATTCTTTCTTTTTGTTCAGAGAGGAAAGTGTTGTAACGACACAAATCAATCGCCGACATATTGCGTAAATTAAATTCAAATTTATTTACGTTGCACCAATGAGAAAAAAGCGAAATTGCTGTTTAACCACGTTTAACCAATAGTGTGCAAGTAGACATATTGCATGCTATTTAAGCACGGTAATTTACCATGCCAGTCAGTTGCGGCATTTGCATTCTACCTGCTTCACGCGTGTGCGTTCTGTCGGCTGTCAATACCTACGCTGGTGATTTGATGGTTTCACCAACAACTAACTACATCCGTGACTCATCTTGTTGCGGTATACCGGAGAGACGAGCCAATTAAGTGCAGAACCTGCAGGAGGCCATCCACATCGTGAGTACAGCTCAACCACGGGAGCGACAACTCAACCAGAGTCCACCCAAGGCAATAGGAAATCTTCAACCTCTGAAGACTTCAAGCGAACGCATTATCAGGCCCTCTTAAGGGCCCCCATATCAGTAACTAATCTCTATTCAGAGCACCTTAACCGAGTTTGTAACGCCGTATGGCATTTACTTGAAGCCGGGGCGTTTACATGTTTTACAGCAATTTAAATAAATATGTCAGAAATTTCATTTGATCCCCTTCAAATTATATTGTTAACGGATTTCCTTAATAGCGGTAATTTAGAAGGGTACGTTCGTTGCATATGTAATTATTATTTGACAGTTTGATTATTCTAACTATGTATGCGTTTATATTCAAATGATGATCCAAAACCCCAATTCTTAGTACTTCATTATTTTTATTATATATCTTTGTAGAGGATGATATTTCCTCAGGCATATATTTACAGATTTGCTTAATACAATGTTTGCATTGTAAAGAAATTTACAAACATTGGTTTGTAACAGGTAAATAGTGTTTATTTTTGTTAGAGGAAATACCTTTCTCTACAATCCTATCGTTTTGCAAGCTTCCAGTTTAGATGCGTTGTACGGTTGTTCGAGGTCGTGTTAATAATATAATAGCATGGTTTTATTTCGCAACAAAAGCCATCTGAATGGATACTTGAAAGATCAAGGTGCAAATCAAAAGAATGGTTATGTAGTTTGTTGAAAATTTAAGTTATTTAAATGACTCTAAAAATTACCAAATGAGCTTTTCCAAATATAAATTTATTATTTGTTCAAAAATTCAATTTATAAATAGACAAAATGCGCCGCCGGAAAGGTTTACGCCGTATTTTGGTTTAATACGACGAGAACGTAGCTCTGTCTAAATCGTTTATGTCTTCAAATCAAATCTAATGACCATAGATTGGCATAGTCCAAAAACCTGTCATGCTGTCGTTATTGTTGAGAAGTTACAATGATCTGCCAAATCCAGTGAAGAGACTTAATACTAATTACTGAAAGAGTCTGTTCTTCGTGTGACATTGAAAAAGTTAAGTTCAATAGTTGAAGATTACGCTTCCAGTATGGATTTTCTTCTATGAAAAATACTTTAAATTGCATTTTCAAAATCCGTCGTAACTCGCAAAAGATAGGGGTTAGAACCGAACTAAAACTCGAGATAAATTGAAGTTAACCATAAAAGGTGTGTATGGTGAATCAAATGTCGACTTGCAATATATAAAACAGATTTAAGGTGTAATGACCCAAAATCTCTGATGAATTTTATCGTCGAAGAAATTTTTTTGGATTGTGATTTTTCGTATCTACTGTTACTCAAGTACCGAAGTTCTATGCAAAATTAAAAAATGTTGCGCGACTTGACAGATTAATTACCTTGTCATTCTTATGCCCAAGAAGGAATGAGAATAGCTTTTCATGTTTGCATATAACCATTTGCTTCAGAAGCATGTTATGAAAAGTTTCAACCTGAAAGATAGAAATTGCAAATGTGTGTATGCTTTGTTTGTATGAGTGATAATAAGTTGTTACCCTTTAATCAGATCTAAATTTGCTAATGAAACGTTAATTATGCATTGAATATCTGGCTAATTGAAGGAGTTTTATGCTTATAAATAATGGCCCATGACGTACATTACATTTAATTAGAATGCTGACTCTATTTAGGTTGTTGTAGATCGCAACGATCATATACTCAAGTTGTCGATGGATTTTATACTTCGCGGTTTGTTATTTTGTCCATCTAAAAAAGTTTAATCGTGATAGTGAATGCATGTTATTTCTTAGTAATTAGTAGATTAGATTATGATAATGTGTAAATGGACAAAATTTGATTTTTGACGAATCTATATTATAATTACGCGCTATATCAATTGTTATGACCTACGTGACAGTTTTAAAATCATCGGGAAGCTTGTTTTCTAGAAATGGATCGTATATTTTGATGAGTTTTAATAACATAACGTTTTTTTAAATAAGCTGTTGGAATCATCAATTCTAGTTTCTCTGGAAATGTAAAGTGAATATACTGTTAATGCTTTAATATTCAGTTATTTAATTTACTTGATCTGTTAAATGAAATTCCTCATTCCTACCGGCCGAAAGTGAGTCCGAGGGAGTTTTCTTAGTGTGAAAATTTAAATTATGTGCTTCTTAGAATGTTTGGTTGGAGTACTTTATATTTAATGGATATTTCATTGCTCTTGAGGTTCCAAATTGTGGTTTTCTATTTAAAGCGAAGTCCTAAAATTCTGAAATGAAATAGATAGGCTCATATTTGTCACTGCAGTAATACAGTTTCATGGTTGATTTTATGCCCTCGATATACTTATGGAGTGCTTAAATTAGCTTCCGACACTAGAGTCCAGCTTCAGGCCTACACATGGCGTGAGTGCCTGCCAGATCACCGAGGCAACTCAGAGGGTCGGGTGTAACCGCGGGAAACTTAGGACAGCTATGTTTGGCTGGATACTATTATTCACGATTTCAATCATTTGATCATGGCTTACTGTAATCTCACTCTTAGAGACAAATAAATGGATAGCGGTCTAGGATAATCTTGAGTCACAGATCACTGATGCGTCATTGCTGCATAACCATAACATTCAGAGCTATAGGTGTGCTGTTAATGGACAATAGAATGTCTATTCGTAGTGAATTCATTTTTCATTAATCATTAGATCCTATATATCAGATAGAATTTACTGAATTGCTCCACAACCTTTCAATGACGACGCTATAAAACGACATCGCCAATGTTTGATTGCATCGAAATAAATTACATTTTAGAAATAGAACACATAAGGTGCTATTTAAGGGATGTGAATAGAATATTTATTATCATCATTGACTTAGCATCAACTTTATACCATTTTACAACTGAAAATATCTCTTTTACAGATCGTAATATAACTATATTTGATATTTGTTATGTCATGCTCATAAAAATTCCTAAATTAATAATTATTTCATATGTAATGAAATTGATAATCTAACTACATTACTTTGGTGCAAGTAGACTATAATACGCGTGTATTTAATAAATGAGTTTGCCTTAAACCGTTGAGTACGCGCAGGCTGTAAAATGTAATAAATTATACAATTAATGATTGCGCGGGTGATTGTAACAATTATTTAAATCCCATTTTATTTAACCAGTCTAAAAACATGATAAAACTACCGTAAATCACACGTACAGAAGCGTTTCGACCTTCAGTGATCGTCATCAGAGTACGACGGTAAATTGACTAGCGAGGATCAAACCAATGTATATATATATATATATATATATATATATATATATATATATATATATATATATATATTACTTACTTTACTGCGGCTGACTCCTTTTGGAGGATAAGCCGGTTCCATTGATTTCATGGAGTTTCTTGGGAATTTGGTACAAGTGGTGTCCCCTCACCACTGGATATATATAGAGAGAGAGTATATATATATATATATATATATATATATATATATATATATATATATATATATATATATATATATATATATATATATATATGGGACAGCAGCATTAGATATGCATTGCGGTTGGATCCTTGCTGGTCAGGTTTTTCGTCGTACTCGGATGATCATTGAATGTCAAAACCCGTCAGCGCGTGTGACTGACAGTAGTCCTTCTGTTGTTCGATAACTGGTTAAATACAATGCGATTGGTGTTTACTTCAAGATGGCAAACTTAATGTAAAGAATTGTTACCACCATTCGTGCAATCAATGATTGTTTAAATGAAATAAATGTTTGTCCTCTAAAGATCAATGACTTCAAGAGGTGAATATTTTGTTTACATTTACGTGAATGTAAACAAATACGCAGAGTTGGCTAAGTGGTTAGAGCACCAGATTCCGAAGCGGACGTGCCCAGGTTCGAGCCCTGTCCGCGGCAAATTGTGGCCAGTACATGAGTTCCCAATAAGGACGAAACCCGTCTACTGGATGAATTGTCTTTTCTACACTATACAGTTCTTAGTGTATACTGACATATGTAAGTAATTAATGGGTCAGGTGCTTATATCAAGACCGCAACATTGATTATAGTGATTGTTATCACCGCCCACGCAACCAATATTCGCTTAATTATAGACATACGCACAAGACAGGAATTTGTATACATTTACTGTAAATGTTTATAATTGTGTTCATCAAGTTGCAATCTATAAATCACGTTTGCGAGCTAGAAGTAAACACCAATCCTATTATATTTCATCAGTCGTCGTACAACATAGCAAAGCTATCGTCAAGTGACATTTGAAAATTTACAATATTTGTTTATTAAGCACCTATCTACGAATATTTGATGAAATATAGAACACCATGAAATTATACCTTTTACTGCTTCACATAACGCCTTTTCCGAAGGTATTTTATGGTAAATGTGATTATGCGGCGATGTACAACGAAAAATTCCATTGTGCTGAGTCCCAATTTGGAAAATTTTTTTGAAGCTCTTCTGCGTCAAATCCAATATTTGCTTTTTATTTCGCTCGACAATCGTTTTCGTGTTATTATATTTTACAGGTAAAATTATTTGGCAAATGATAAGCCGCAGTCTTGAAGTCAAAGGTTTTATTAAGTACTAACTGACCAGTCTCGCGATGCTGTAACCTCACAATAATTCAAATTTATGGAGATGAATTTTCATAAAATTACAAAACATGGCGTCAGATTTTGTAAAAACTTATTCTTTTTGATAATAAAATATATGAAAGTATAATTTAAATTAATTGAATTACACAGACGCACTTATTTACTCATCAATTCTATTTACCCTTCAAAGATAATACTGCTTCTGGCTAATGTTATGGTTACAGAAATTCTAAATGCTTCTTTTGCCTGTTTTACTGTTATTTTAAAGTTTTTTGTTATCCTCGCAAATGAAAGTTTCCTTGAAATAGCATTGCATGTTACTAAGATCACGTTTCGTTATACGTCGAAAATTAAGGCTATCGATTTGCATGTGCATGCCACGTATGACCTCCCACAATCTGCCAATTATAGCAGAGTAAGCATTTCATTGTCAACAGCTACGTGAACATCAATGTAAACAATGTCATTGGACGGATGTTCTGATTCATATATCGATCATGCAACTGATTCAAGCTTGTAGAAGTACTTAAAGAGATGTGAAAATACTCATGAAAATAGTTGAAAGTTAATAGAATGCACGCCATCACCAAAGTTTTGAACTATTAAGACGCAAATAATTCATCATGCGTGTATTATATGCGTTATAGCATTGTTAAAAGTGCTCGATTTGAACTACTTCTCGTAATTTTTATTAAGTTGAGCTTGGGAAAAAAGTTAAGTAAACAAAAGTTCCTACGCATTGTGGTTCAAGTGTCAAGATATCATCTTGCACACAACCAATCTGAATCATATATTGATAGTGACCTTCTCAGGAAGAGGTAGAATTGGTGTAGTGAAATTGGTGCGAATCGGCTGAGCCGTTTTTATTTTATTTGCGGACATCATACATACATACATACAGACAAAAATTCATTTTTATATATAGAGATCATCATTTTTCATTTACACCTGTGGTGCATGGAGATTCGTAGATAGGTGCGTAGTAAACAAATAATATCAATTTTAAAAGTAATTGTACACAAATTTCTGACTTTACATATCGGATGACAAATTTTTCGTGGGAGTTTCTTTCCGTTGGAAAAGGCTACCGAAACGAAAAGTCTAAATATTCTGAGTCAAATTGAAGACAGTAGATGCAAACAACCTGTTGAGCCCAACAAGGATAATGTAATTTGTCTATTCCCTGCCGTGCAACAAGTTTCTTTCAAAGCTTATTTTGGTACCAAATACTGTCGGATTTTTTTAAAGAATTATTACCACCACCCGCACAAACAATTATTGTTAAATTGTATTGCCTATATATGTATATGTGGTGAAAGCTACAAACAGTTTATGTTCGTGACTGCATAGAAATTGTGCAGCCGACATTTCCAGTCAAGTTCAATGTATGCGAGACTGCTAGAGGTGAGAGCCGCATATCTAAATTTGATTTCCATATATATTCAATGCGGTTTGATCCTCGATAGTCAGTTTGCTGTCGTACTCTGATGATGATCAAGGAAGGTCGAAACGCGTCAGTGCGTTGCGGCTGGCGGTAGTTTTGTTATGTTGTTCGACGACTGGTTAAATACAATGGGATTGGTGTTTACTTCAAGCTCGCAAACTTGATTTAAAGAATTGTTACCACCACCCGCGCAAACAATTATTGTTAAATTGTACTGTCGGATTTGTTTATATTTACGTAAATGAAATCTGATGATGAAGTTTTCAGATAATTAATATTTTTTACATCAACATTTATTTTATTTCCAAGCCTGCGCGCGCTTCTCATTGGTTTAAGGTAAACTGATTAAATAAGTGCACATCATAGTCCACTTGCAGAAAAATGATAATGTTAGATAACCAATTTCATTATATATGATATAATAAATAAATACTAATAATTATTTATTTGGAAACAAAAGCATTCTGGCCTGGCAATTGTAAAGAGCAGTGTACAAATCAAAAGCAGTGTTATGTAAACGTGAGTGAAACATTGACTAGAAATTGTTTATCAGAAGTAGGATGGCAATGAGGCTGGTACAAGGTGGGTATGAAAATTGCATTTGTAGGAAAACCCAACGAAGATTAAAAAAACAAGATATCTTTGACTAGGATAATATGGACTAGAGTGGATTTTTGTAAAAACGACAAGGGCTCGATCCACAGTTAAATACAAAACTTCTGATTACAACAGCATGCGCGCATCCTTTATGTAGTATTGCAACTGCATAACGGCAGAAGATTTTATTATTTCGTAGTCAGCTGGAGATCAGTTGAATCTGCAATGGAGGCAAGCATAATTAGACTTTAAAAGAATTATCAATCGTTCATAGTTAGCGAATGGCGCACTAAAGACCCTACGAAATGTTTGACTATCACAATCTCTGGGTTAGGAACCATTAGTGTAACGAATAATGACCATGTATATTGTTTGAGAGAAGAGCAGGTTGCGTTTACGATCCATGTTGTCTCCGATGCATTTATTGCAAAAATGAAGATTAGCCACCTTTTTAAATTAATCGTGTAGTAGTGCTCTTATCTTCGCGGATAGTGTTTTTGAAACAGTTGTGGTTTTAGTAAAAAGGTATATGTTAGTAGAGATATTTGGAATATAGTTGGATTGAATTGAAGACTTAAAATTACACGTAATATGAGTACCGAGGATGAGAGAAATTCCACAGCAAACGTGATCAAGAGGAAATACACGTTTCAGAAAGCGATGAGAAATCTTGTCTAGAGCAAATGTGGATTTTAACGTGAGGGGGCAGTTCAACTCTCTTGAATGGAATACGAGAGGTAGGAAATAAGCATTAAATAGAGTGAGTCTCAGTGTGTCTTGAATCATATTAAACGAGCTCATTTGTGCAGCCTGGTTGTAACTTGGTTGAAGCGAAGTGAGAAGTCTAGTGATTTAGAATCGGTGATATCTATACCTATGGAGATGTTAGAAGACGTCAAAAAGGTGTGGCTAAGTTTCGTCGCCTGAGTTTTATCCGGGTTAAGTTTGAGGCAAATTTTGCAAAGTTGAGTTTTCAATAAGGGTAACAGCTGAGTAATTGGTGATGCAAGGGAACTAGAGCGAGATCGTCGGCTATAACCATTCCGAGGATAAATTAGTGCTGAGAAGACACGTGTTAAAGACGTCAGCAAGCAAAGCAAAAGTTCATACTCAGGAGAGCAATCATGACAACGGAGACACCACAGTGATCAAATTGATGCTTGAATTTAATCTCCTTAATAGCTTGAACGATTATGACCGGAGAGATGTGGAATTCATTCAGTATTGTTGCTGAAGTAGATGATACGGATTAGCTTTCTGAAAGAAACCTCAAATGTTCGTCCACAAATTTGTTATCGATCGAATCAGTCATGTTAATGTTCGATTCCTTTGATTTATAAAAACAACTGATTCTTCATAATTGCGAATTTTGTACGAGAGTTGAGGGCCGACCGAATGCGCGTTTCAACAGTAAGAGCGTGCTTGTTTTTATTAGTTGTATAAGGTCGTCGATACGTCTTAGTGAATAATCGCGGAATTTCGAGGATGTCCGTAATCTTGAGTTCCGGGCTAAATTATCAAGCGCCTTAAAAAGTGTGCTTAGCCTGCTTGAGATCCGTTTAGGTTGGATAGAGATAACGAAGGCCACGTAAGATGATAATGCATCATTGACCTGAGAAAAAACAGGAAGATATGTTATTATGTGTGATAACTTCATTCCACGTCATGGCATTGCAAAGTAGACTGAATGCATCCCATTTAATGAAACGTCTAATATATATGCAATTATGTATTAGGTGTTGAACAAATTAATTCAATTATGACCAGAAGGATAAACCAAAGACAAAATTAACGGAAAGGTTCGCAGTTTCATATAGGATATTGTACCGTACTATTTTCCCACATTCCTCATCCAAGTATATAGTGGGTAAAGGGCGTAATACGGGCTCCTACTGATGAGTCGCCAGTAAGCACGAAACGAATTTGCATGAGATGATACTTTCCGTTCACGATGTCTTTGGTTTATTCTTCTGGTCATAATTGAAATAATTTTTACTAGATGTACAACATCTAATACATAATTAATAAAACGTCTGTTTGTTTGGATATTCTCTCTTGAAGGCGAGGATAATAGGGGAATAAAGGAGGATACTTGGTAATGGTCGATATATGGGAAGATCTTACGGCGCTGGGCGCTGATTACTTCATTGGAGAGAATACAATCGAACTGATTGTTGTTACGAGTAGGGAAGTGCACGCACTGGCGTGGCAAATTTTCAGCAAAAAGGCGGAGCAGCGGGTGGTGTTCCGAGGCTAGATTAGCCCAATTGTCGTTATGGTGGCTAAAGCCTCCTAAAGAAATGTACCCGTCAGACGATTGCATGGAGAAGGTTAATAAAAGTTGGGCTCCACGAGTGTCCTCGATCATGGAAAGATTAGAAGTTGGTGGTTGCCAGGCCCTTGGGCATAAGAGAGGATGGGATATAAGCAGATAATCTAGCTTCTAGACAAACAGCTCTGTCGCTTCGAAGGAATGAATATCCGTTAATGTGGAAAATATCATCACCTTGCAAGGTGAGAGATAGCCAAGTGTCAAGCAACAAGCACACGTCCAGCTCATTCGAAGAAATGCATTCCCGTGATTGATTGACTTTTGGAGTGAGAGACCTACAGTTTATGTGATTTTCTGAGAATGAATCATGAAAAGGATTATTAGATCTGTGAGGTTCAGTGTGCGTGGGTCTTACACAGAAGACCAGAGCGCGATCATGGTCTGATAAGAGTGATGGATCTCTTGCTGATGATGAGAAAATGTTCGTCATCAATTTTAACTTTCCTGGTGCTCTTCTTGTTGGGGGTTGGGGATGTAAGACGTTTTGAACAATAGACTTAGAAGGTTCAAGAATCGAAGCACTCGGCAGGTTTTATGACGCATGTGGAGGACTGGTGTCACTACAAGACAAAGACAGCCCTGTAGAGATATTTTCGCTGGCCGAAATGGCGGTAGCAAGGTTAGAGGAAAAAATAACAACATAGGATATGTCTAGGACACTGTTCTGAATCACAGTAACAAGCACAGCAAACGGGCAGAATGATTAGACAAGTCAGAAGAAAGAGTTGCCTAAAATATTAGGCTTTATTCATCATATAATGCAGATATACATGCTAAAAGACAAAACAAAACATGTTAGTATACGAACGGTGTGAATATAAATGTGTGTACAAATAAACAATCATATCATTCTCCTCCACTGCGATTTGTAGCGTAGCGTCAGAGTCGGAACAAGACTGTTATAGTAACAATTCAAAGAGGATTGAGAAAACATAGTATTTAAACATTTCCACTTCGTAAGTTATAAGGATGAACACGTTGTTGTTGATTGATAAGGTTTTCGAGATTCTCTGATAGGTCACGAGCATTTGAGTTATCCGTAGATTCACCATTTGCCTTAACATTATCAATATCGGTATCGTCATTATAGGAGGTTTGTTCATCAGCAACAACCGGTTCATTTTCACAGAGTCCCATATTAGTTCCAGCTTCATTCATCAGTGCGTCGGAGCCTTTCGGGGCTAATTGACGGATAGATACTGTATCTTCTCTTCCATCAGAAAAACGAACATGCGCATAGTTAGGATTGCAATGAATTAGTTCAACTTCTTCCACAGAGGGGTCATATTTAGAAACTCTAGCATTCTTCTTGAGTAAAACTTTGCCAGGAACAGTAAGCCAGGTTGGGAGTGTGGTACCAAAAGTCGACCTTCTATTGTGTCGAAAAAGACGCTCGTGAGGGGTTTCGTTGGTAGATGTGCACAATAATGAACGGATTGAATGTAATGCGTCCAGCAGCACGCATTCCCAGTTTTCAACTGAAAGCCTTTTTGATCTGAGAGCGAGAAGGATCGATTTCCATAAGGTACCATTCATTCTTTCTACCTGTCCATTTCCTTTGGGATTATAAGGAGTCGTTCTACTCGAAGCTATACCTTTTTCCCGAAGAAAATTTTGTACCTCGGTCGACATGAAGGAAGAACCTCTGTCTGAGTGAATGTACGAAGGCATCCCAAACATTGCGAATATTTGACACAGGTGAAGTATGACGGTGTGACTGCTAAGGTCAGGACAAGCAAATGCAAAGGGAAATCGAAAGTATTCATCGATGACCGTCAGTAGATAACGATTACGAGTTGATGAAGGAAGAGGTCCTTTAAAATCGATAGATAACCGCTCAAACGGTTGGGTAGCTTTGATTAATTGGCCTTGAATTGCCGAAGGAAATCTGGGCTTGATTTCAGAGCACACTTCACAACTCAAGGTCATTTTTCGAATTTCATCAATAGAATATGGTAAATTACGAGATTTCACAAAGTGGAGCATACGAGAAATTCCAGGATGACAAAGAGAATCATGTATTTGTTTTAAATCCAGTCCATTTAGAAGCGCACCACAACAGGATCGACTTAGTGCATCTGCTGCTTTGTTATCTTTTCCGGGTCTATAGACAACATCGAAGCTGTAAGGTGATAATTCCATTTTCCAGCGCAAAATTTTATCGTTCTTCACTCTTCCTCGATTTTGATTGCCAAAAATAAAGGAAACAGATCTTTGATCAGTGACAAGTTTGAAATGATTACCCAAAAGTAAATGCCTCCATTTTCGAATAGCTTCAACCACGGCATAGGCTTCTTTTTCAACAGCTGAGTGATGTTTTTCAGATGGCGTCAACGTCCGAGAGAAAAACGCCACAGGTCTTCCATCTTGGTTCAAAGTGGCAGCAATAGCTACGTCCGAAGCATCAGTTTCGACGACAAACGGAATATCACAACGAATAGAAGCTAGAGTTGCTACGGCTAATTCTTTTTTAAGATCATCGAAATTTTGTTTCACAGAGACGGGCAAAGGAAAAGTTCGATTATGAACGAGTGAGTGCATTTTATCGGAGAAGTTGGAGATCCACGGCGAATAATAAGCGAAAAATCCCACAATTCTTTGTTGCGATTGCACATTCGACGGTGGTGGGAGATCTTGTAAAGGCTTTAATCGGTCAGGATCAGGTTTAATTTTTCCATTCGATATTTGAAAACCAAGAAGAGTAATTTCTTTAGCTGCGAAAATGCTCTTTGATTCATTTAAGGTCAATCCATATTTTTTAGCGGCATTAAGAAATTTGTTGAGATTTGTTTCGTGTTCAAGCGTATCTCTCCCGCAAACTGTCACATTGTCCACATAGACAAATGTATCTGTGAGATGTTCCTGTGCGATTATATGATCCATAGTTCTTTGGAAACATGAGACACCATTCGTCACTCCGAAGGGAATGCGACGGAATTGAAACAAGCGTCCACACGCTTCGAAAGCAGTAAATACCTTTTCATGTTCTTGGATAGGTATTTGGTGGTAAGCGCTTTTGAGATCCAAAGTGCTGAATATATGATATTTTGAAATGGTTTCAGCCATTTGGTCTATTTTCGGCAAAGGATAGGCGTCTAAGAGTGTGAATTTGTTGACCGTTTGGCTGTAGTCCACAACCATACGTTTCTTGTGATTCTCATTCGATACCACGAGAACTTGTGCTCTCCACGGGGATGTTGAAGGTTCGATAATGCCATCAGAAACTAATCTGTTTATTTCATCCCGGATAAATATTTCATCCATTCGACTGTACCTTCTTGATTTCGTAGCAATAGGCCTCCAGTTAGCAGTTAAATGATGGAAAAGAGGCGGGGACGTAACAGATGCAGGTTTCAGTAAACAGACGGTGAATGACGATTTATGACCACCAAAAGAGATATTTACACTTTTATGCAATCCAAGGAAGTCATGACCGAGGAGTACGTCAGTACAAAGATCAGAAAGTATAGATAGCATGATATTTTGATAAACACATGATTTGTATTGAATCGCAACAAAATAATGGCCTTTGGTATGACTCGAAAATGAGCTAGACGCCATGGTTATTGTTTCTTGAGAGGAGTGAATTTTCCAATTATTTTTCAAAACGAAGGCTTCTGAAACATAACTACAGGAACTGCCTGTATCAACGAGAGCATGACAATTTATGTTATTGACTTCTAGATTTATTACACATTTGGTGAGACAATCAGGAGCAGCAGCTAATACAGTTGCAGATATGGTAGGATGAAGCGTCGAAACCACTGGGCGGTGATTCTTAGAGCGACATACCTTTTGAAAATGTCCTTTGTTTCCACAACTTTTACAGAAGGCGTTTCTGGCCGGACATTTCCATCTTAAATGATAATCGTACCCACAAAAGTCACATTTTTGTTTAACAGCAGCAACAAGATTATCTGTAGATTTATCGGAGGTTGATGAAGGACTGAGTGGCTGAACCGTTGCAGTGTGTGCAGAATTCAAACAGTTTTGATATGATAATGATTGCTTTTCCGCCATTTCGAGACCACGTGCTTGATCAAAAGCCGCTTGAAAATTAAGTGAGTTGTGTTCTAAGAGACGTTGTCTGATTGAATTGGACTGGATTCCATTAATGAAGGCATCGCGCAGAGCATCGTCTCGATTTTCCTCGGCCGTAGTTGGTTTGAAATTGCATTCCCTAGCTAACGATTTCAGAATCTGAACAAATTGATCCAATGTTTGTCCATTTTCTTGTTTAGTAGTCGCGAGTATATGACGAACAAAGACTTCATTTTTCGGTCTGACATAGAGATTCATTAGAGTTTTGATAGCATGATCATATGTATCACAGTCAACGATGTGTTCATATACGTTAGGAGAGACGTAGGAAATAAGAGTGTCTAATTTATCCGGATTCATGGATTCGACTGCTTTTAGGAGGCCACAGAATGTACGATACCAATGATTCCATTGTTTTGCTGCATCTGGTGCACTAGGTTCAACATCAAATCTTTCTGGTCTGAGTAGGCGTTCCATGATTGGGTTATATGATGAATAAATTGTTCTGAATCACAGTAACAAGCACAGCAAACGGGCAGAATGATTAGACAAGTCAGAAGAAAGAGTTGCCTAAAATATTAGGCTTTATTCATCATATAATGCAGATATACATGCTAAAAGACAAAACAAAACATGTTAGTATACGAACGGTGTGAATATAAATGTGTGTACAAATAAACAATCATATCAGACACACACTGGAACTTTAATGTGAATTTTATTAACGAGGGAGCTAATCTGGATACCTTTTTATCTTAGTTAGTGTATTAGGTGGCGTTAAGGTAATCTGACTAGTGGGTAAGGTTGTCATTGTAATGCATGTTTCTTGTATGAGCCCGAAGTTTAAACTCACTGGTAGACGACGGAGTCAGCCGCAACGTCGAAGCGCGGCATATGTGGACTCATCATCATCATGTCCAGCCATACAAAAGTCAAAAGTGACTAATGTTTCACTGCCATATAACCATAAGGTGTGAAAAAACTATATAAATGAAAACCGAAATAATATTTTAGACAAATTATTAGTGAGATTTATGACAGAGAGAGAAGGAATACCTAGCTACTTTGATTAAATTTATCAGGATAACTCACAGAAATGAGGCAAACTAAACCTCTCCACAGCACCATTATGGTCAAGTTAGCATTCGGGCAAGGCAACATCAGCAATACAGCTTCCTTGTGGATTTCACTGTATCACGTCATAAACAAACACCACCTCGCAGCTAACTTTGCCCTACTAAGAAAAGAAAGTTACGAAGATGATTCTACTAGACATCTGCAACTAGATCGCCACTGAACTCGAATCGATGCCATATCACTAAGGGTTTCTAATCAAGAAATATGATGCGCACGAGGATCCCATTCTGTTAGACGAGTGGGTCCTATACTACCCAATTTGGATATAAGTGACTTCAATCGTTTCTACCATGTCAAAATCTGCCCACCTTGTTTATTATGCCAATTTGGTGATGGTCGATTGTTAGAGGCAGTTTCTCAAAGCGTGAGGGATTTACTAACATATTGGTAGTCATTGGGATATTGCATCTTCTCTTGGAATTTTTCCATCCGGGGAATGTAACATTGATATTGGAACTACAACTTGCTGTTGTAGTTCTGTGTGGTTGCTTGGTAGATTCGCCTGTTTTTTTGTGTAAGGATTGAAGTGTCAACTGGCAACTGCGGCTTCGGATTCATATCGGTGGAAGTCGGAAAATTGAACTTCAAGGGACAAACGGTCGTTTCAGATAAATAGATATAATAAAGTTACAATGTATAGTGAGGAAGGTACAGTTTAGATATGTATATTTTAAGAAGTAAAAATATTTCCTTAGATCAGTGCTAAGATTTGATTTCAAACGTAGAAAGGCATAGTACACATGAGAAAATCTATAAATTTGAAATTCCCGAAAATAACTAATGAAAAAATGGAAACCGTTTGCCGAATCAAAATTCTATAATTCCAAAATTTCTAAGAAGCAAAACCGTTCCGGCGGCTGGATACCACCAGATTTTTATTAATTATTATACTTTGAATATTTTATGAGAATGGTATAACAGATATAAAAAAGGTATATTGTGATCTGTAAAAGAGTTATTTTTAGTTATAAAATGGTATTAAGTTGACACTAAGTCAATGTTGATAATAGACATTTTGCTCAAATCCCTTAATAACACCCTATTTTTCCATTTCTAATATTCAATTTTCTTCATTGCAAGTAAAAATTAACGACGTTGTTTTATACCGCCGTCATTCAAAGATTGTGTAGCTAGTCAGCCCATTACATTTTATATATAGAATCTGGTAATTTATTAATCAAATATTGGTTTTGATACAGAATAGTTTCAAAAACTATCCGAGATTGGGCCTCAGCTCACTGGAAATTTTGCAATATAAGCACATTTACCATAAAATAGCTTCAGAAAAGACGATTTTCTTTCTCCCCCGAGATTTAGGGAATATTCGGAAATATTGTCAACATAAGAATCAAAAGTCATATGGTCCTAATCGGCAACATAACTTCTGGATTTGCTATTACTAATTGAGAGTTCAGTGGCTGCAAATAAATTTGATATGTTCCGTATTGTCCACAAGGACACAAAAGCAATATCAACGAGGTGAGATTAATGCCTAAACCTTTATTATGAGTTGGTACAATATGCTATTCTCTTAGTAATTGTGCGTCTAACTAGTCAGACTTTTTCAAGGCGATAAATTAATTAAGACAACGACCATCGATAAACCACCCTGCTAACCAGACATAAAGTCAAAAGCCTTCCAGTAATTATGAAAACTACCGTTTTTATTTTACAGCTCAAACTTTACTTACTCCCTCGAAAAGTTCTTTTGTTCACACAAAATGTGCATTAAAACAACATGTCCTTTATATATATGTGCATTGCGGTTTGATCATCGTTAGTCAGTTTTGTCGCCGTACTTAGTTGATGATCAAGGAAAGTTGAAATGCGTCAGTACTTGTGTCTGACGTTAATTTTGCTATGTTATTCGACGACTCATTAAATACGATAGGACTGGTGTTTACCTCAGGCTTGCAAACTAAATTTAAAGAATTGTTACTACCACTCGCGCAATCAATAATTGTTTTATTGTATTTCTTATATACATATATACATATATATATATATATATATATATATATATATATATATATATATATATATATATATATATTCTTATAATTAGGAAAACACAAATAACAAAGTGGATAAAGGCCATTTATTTCGTGAATACTAATCATCTCTTATACAATCATACATATTTATACATTTTGGGTTTTCAATTGATTATGCTAGTGGTAACAAATCTGACTCGTTTTTACTGCTGTTTCTTGTTTTGGCTAGTTGGTGAGTGTGTATGCGTTTGTGTTTGTGTGTATGCGTGTTTGCATGTAAAGGTCATTCTCGCAGTATTGCAAAGTGATGTCTGAGATCTGGTCATTATTGTTTTGATAGCTTGAGAATTAACCATTTGTGCGCATTGTTCTCTGTTACATATACAAGTGCTATTTTTCCCAGTATAGTTGATCGTTTGACCTTGTTGCGCAAAGTTGTCGTTTCCACATGGTAACAGCGCCAGTGTGGATTGCAGTGTTAAACGCTCACATTGTTTGGAGACTTCTGTCATCGTATGCGCCTCTGTTATTTCCATTGGGCTTTATTATAAGGAACTTGAATATACCTTAGATGAAAATTAATAACATATGTTGTGTAAAATATATGTGAAGATGAGTAATTACGCTGAAGTTCAGCGGCCAAATTTTATTTATACTTGCGGCGTTGTCGTGAACTTTGCAATTTTTAAAGGATTAAAATATCTAATTCAGCATTTACCATTCTAATATGTTTATGTAAATGGAAGATATGGAGGTAGATGAATGACGATATTATCGCCTTAGTACCGGAGCATAATTTGTGCCAGCATATGGCCACTGGACTGCTTTGTGTAATGTATAATAAAAGGATACTGTGGAAAGGCCTTTAAAATTCATTTCAGGCCCTCTACTCTAGGCTTAACGATATCCGTCTAAATTTGAGTTGTTTCAGAGGCCCGATATACATCTCGCCTTAGACTTGTAATCTTGAGCATTTTATCATTTCTTCCGAATATATTTCTATCATTCTATAAGTACTTTTATGCAGTTAAATTTTGTTAAGACAAATAGCTGTACACATCTGTTTGTGTATAATATTGTCTAAAATTTTCTCGTGAAATCTAATAAATTGTTTTAATCTATTTATATTTGTATTGTGTACTAGCTAAGATAAAAAACATTTTCGGGATATATCTCTGCAAGAGAAGCCGAGCTTTGCATATGCTTCTTCATAGTGTTTCGGATACTGTTTAATACGTCACCAGCAATTGTTACATACGACTCAGCAGAAGTTAAATCATCTCTAAAGGCATGTTGCACATTCTTATCCGTTTTCAATGCAAGAATATTGGGTCCGCACATACTGTTCAATTTCTGGTGAATTCTAATGTCCAAATAACTGTGGCCTAATCCATTTTTTGAATGATTAGGGCACTCGTAGCTTGTTTTCCATCCTGCACAACCATTTTATGCTTATCAGAATGTGGTCGATCTGAACACTACCATGTAATTATCCCATCCACGCAACTGCGCTCTGCCTGTGTCAAATTGGAGTTCGTGGTGTTGGGAAGTTGAGGTCACGACCAGGTTATGTCTAATGGCAAGATTGGAGTGCCAGCTTTCATTGTCACAGCTTTTTATGAGATGCGTACGCGGAATTTATCAAGTTGAGCTGGCTGGGTCAATTGTGTACGGGAATATGATAAAAATCGCATTTACTTATAAATCAGGCCTGAAAGATACACATTTTTTGAGTTCTCAAAGCAATTCTGTACTCCTGGAGACAATTAATATAAATACCGCGTTTGCGCAGTTTAACTGCCTTAAAAAAACTGGTTAGCACCCGTGGTAAGTCCCTTAAATCTAATGTGACCGCACAATCTTTCCTCAACCTTAGGAAGTACATAAAGGCCAACAAAGGTTGCTGAAATTACACTGCGTATTTTTGCATTTGTTTTGCGCCCGCTTATTCATGAAACTTGTAAATTGGGCTTTTTATGACTTATTAACAGAGAAATCCGCCGTGATTACCGCAATGTCTGAGTAAATCTTTCGTTATTCTTTGACTTGAAAATACTGGCTCTTTTCCATTATCGTATTAGAGATCCCTCCACTCTGAGGCTCCGGTTTAAGGCTCATCTTCAGAATTCTCCATAAAGTACAACTAGAGGTGTATTTTCTTGTAAAAATCGGCAATTTGAATAGTAAATTTATTATACCTAGGTTTGTATGAAATATTCCAAACATGATATATTGAAGTAATATTGCAATGCCTGCGGAATTTATTTATTTTGTGGAATATAATAAGCATATTTTTGAATATCCTTTTATTTTGTAATTTGTATGAAACTATTAGCTGTTAAAGTTATTTTATAAATGCTATCAGTCACAACGTCTACAGTGGAACTGCTTTATTGAAAACGCTATATACGCTTTCTTATAAATAATTACCTTTGTTCCTCACAGGTTATTTCAATGACTGCTGCTATTGACAGAACTACTGAATTCATTCAGACAGTGCAGTTTTTACAACACGGTTCATCAAGAGATAAACCATTCACCGCGAATTCACATCCTGCAGGAGGATATTGCATTGAATCAGATGCATTGCGTCAGAATGGACATCTGCCACAGACGAATGGCTACCATAATTCACAACTTAATAACATTCAATCAACAGGTCCACAGACGAAAACTGCATCTGGTAGCGTCAAAGTTCGATCTGCGTTCACAGCAAGCGCCAGTCAAATTAGTCGCGATTTGACTCAGGCTTACACCCGACTAGAGCAGTTGAACCTGTTGGCTTCGCAACGTCGATTATTCGATGATCATGGAGCTGAAATTGATCGGATTTCTGTTGCTCTCAGACAAGATATTGCTTCTCTAAATAAAAGGATTGCAGATCTGCGAAATATTGGGAAATCGGTACTTAAACAGCTATTTTTCCGTCTTTTATAAACTTATGACTGGCTTATTTGTTTAAATCAAGGCTGAGAGCTTGATATAAACACCAATTATTTATACATTTCAGCATAAACTAAGCATCGAATAAGATAGCAAAGGCAATTCATCCAGTAGACTGACTGGCTTTGATCTTGTTGGGAACTTTTCAGGTACTGTCTGGAATTTTGCCGCGAAAGTGCCTTGAACCGGAGCATATTTCCATCGGAATTTGTGAGTATACGCTGCCCAACCCTGCTGCAGAACACAAAATTTTCAGTTATAAACTAGCTTGTTTAAATTAAGTTTACGAGCTTAAAATAAACACCAATCCCATTGTATTTAAACAGTCGTTGAACGACATACATGAGTTAGTAAATAACTGAAAATTGTTTGTTTTTTGCGGCAAGGTGGTGCAATGTATAGTCACACTCCGAAGCAAATGTACTCTGATTCGAACCCTGTTCAAGGCAAAATTCCGAAAGAACACGAATAGTTCCCAATAAAGACGAAACTGATTTACCGGATGAATTGCTTTTGCTACCGTATACAATGCCTATTTCATATTGATAATTGTATATATAAGAGGATTGGTGTTTATATCAAGCCCACAACCGTGATTTAAATATTTTTATTTCCACCCGCGCTATCAATAATTATTTAGTTATCACTTGCTTGTAATATAAGCGGTTGTTCTGTTTTAAACTTATACACTCAGTTGTGCTTGTATCGCGGTTTGTTAAACGACAAAATACATTAATAACGATTTGAAACTGTTAATTGATAAGTTGTGTACCGCCGTTTCTTCATTTTCCGCGCTCGTCTAATTATGTCATATAGATTTATGCTCTACCGGAAGCAAATAAGCGAGTATGGAGATCTCCGTTTGATATTTTCTTTTAATAGCTAAAATTGGTTATGCGAATGCGAATACCAAGATTAAGCTTGCTGGGTTAAAATAAGCTTCAGTTCACTTTTTTATAAACTCTAAAATAAAGCAAAAGGAGGTTGACGCGTGCTTGTTCATAATTCTCACGTTAGTTTTGCTATTCTCTGCGACCGGTTAAAAATTGGATTGGTTTTCCTTTGAAGTTCACAAACATGATTTAGTAGTACTCATAGATATTTTTTGCTAAATCGGTTTCGGAACGTTTGTTTGTTCATATTTTAGTTATTTATTGGTTAATTAACTAATAAATAAACTTGTAAGATTAATTATAGTTGTAGCAATGCAGCTAGAACACACTGCCTGTTTTATTTTATTAGCAATAGAATATAGATTGGCTATATTTTATGTAGTAATTAAATCAGTAATTAATAAATAAAATATTACACGCGATTAGAGTATGGATTAATAGCATTTAGGATATAGCACGATATGCATGTTATGGGGAAATTATAAATAGACCAGTAGAAATTCAGATTTTAAGAAATTATAATTTAAACTTCATTGTGGATACCAAACTTCAAATACAATTCGGCTAAAGGATGATGGAGCAATATGTGGAGGTTCAACTGGCGCTGAATACTTACATATAGTTTGAATTAAACAAAAATTGGCTGCGCATGTGGTGATTACAATTACTATAATCAAGGTTGCAATCTTGATATAAACACCTGTCCCTTTATGTACATATATTTTTCAGTATAAAATAAGCATTGTATAGTGTTGAAAAGGCGATTAATCCAGTAGACCGGTTTCGTTCTTATTGGGAACTGTCCAGAATTTTCCGTGGACATGGCTCGAGCATGGTCACATCTGCTTCGGAATCTGGTTAGTTGAAATTTGGGTCTAAAAGGATGCCATATTAGCTCCATCTAAAAGAAAGGATAATCAAGAAACATTGGTTAGTATATAGCTTAAAAGTGTGTAGTGTTCGATAGGATGGCTCAGTAGTTAGGGCACCAGATTCCGAAGCAGACGTGCCCAGGTTCGGCAAATTCTGGCCAGTACATGATGAGTTTCCAATAAAGATGAAACCGATTTACGCGATGAATTGCCTTTTCCACACTATACAACACTTAGTTTATACTGACAAATGTATATACATAACGGGACAGGTTTTATATGAAGATTACAATTTTGATTATAGAAATATGATTTGAATGATGGTTGTTATTTGTCTGTTTTATTTTTTTCATATATTTGTATAATATTAGTTTGCTGGTAAAAATCATTAAAAATCTGTTCTTAGATCAAACTAAAATATATTTTGTAAGTTGTTATTATTATTTGCAAGATTGAAGAAATGTAAATTAATTGACCTTGATAGTGAAAATTCGAACTTGCTAAGAACGTAGGGTGATCCTATATGCACAGTGAAATAGATCCTGCAATAAGTACTCCTCGTTTGACAAGCAAATAAGGCACGTCTAATTGTATTTTCTCGATCCGATTTTTATTAGTTTGTTTTGTAAAACTGGTGAGGATGGACCGACTGATGAAGGCTGCCGATAAAGGCAGCCGAAATATTTCGTTAAAAAAAGAAAACTACTGTAACAAAAACTACGTTATTCAAAACACAGATCAGGTAATTTCGTTTAATCCAGTTTCGCAAAAAAATTCATCTCAGTGTTGTTTTGACTCAGGCAGTGCCAGATTAGTTAACATAAATAAAATGTAATCGAAGTCAACTACAATTAAACGGTAGTATCGGACCATTTCGGCTTCCATGATGAGATCTACGTGCGTTATGACATTATAACCTGATTAATGGTGATTTTTGCTTATACCTAGTTTTCATCTTATCCTCACTGGCCTGTCTTGTTTGAACAATTTACTGCGAAGTTTGGTCTTGTTTATGAAACGATCCAGTGAAAACCCAATGTAAGCTGTACTGCCTTGAAGTTTTCTTGGTTAAGACAGTGTGCTCTGTAGAGATTTAGGTGACCTCATTTGTGTGTGCTGTCTAGGTGGATCTCCATGTAGTCTGGATCCACCCTTCTTTCGCTTTTGTAATTTCTCCTTTTAGAGAATTTTGTTTGTAATTTTTATTTTGAATACTGTTATTATTTAATCTTGATAATATCCATTGCTTTTGGGTATTGCTCATATAAGATAATTAGCGAAAAACATCGAATATTCCGGAGGATGGTTATTTTGTATGTATATAGTGTATTGACTAACTTGTTCCCGGGAATATTAATACGAACCTTGTCAGATCTAATAGGAACAAGCCATCCTCCCGTTTCATGCGAAGTGTTGATATTTGGTTTAACTACACCGTAACACTTAGTGTTAAATGTGTAGTGACGGAATAGGGGCAAGCGTGCCAGACGTGAAGAGCAGGTTTTGACTGCTGAAGGAAACTTTAATCACTGGCATGTGGCTAGATAGTGCTCATCATTCTTGGTTGACGGACTATCTAAGTTAATGAAAACTCCGAATACAAACCCTCCCTATTAGAAATCGGCAACTTAGTATTATTTTACAGTCAACATATAACCATGAACGATACTAGTTATAATGATTACAGACTGCAGAAGCCGCCACGCAGTATAAGAACGGCTGGGTGGATAAGCGAAATCAAGCTTCTGCAGACATTTTTATCACCGATTCTGCCTCCATTCCTTCTCTTTCCGCATCTAATTCTAACAATAATGCTTTTAAGATACTATGAATTTGGTGGGTGTTGATCATATCACTGAGTCCAATTTCGGATTTCCAAATATCAGAAATAGTTTAAGTAGACTACCATTCATTAAACACAGTTGGGTTTTAACATCGGCGCATTTAATATGTAAAAAGTAAAACTACTTGGAAAAAGAGAAGCTTTTGCACGTACATTGAATAAATCAGAAATTGACATATTTTTGTGACTGAAACCAGAATACAGGATCCTATGTGCATTACTGAACTGAGTGCTCCATCCTTACAAACGCGTTATTGGCTTTTCTCAAGTCGGTAAATGGGGCGTCGGTATTGTCCTTAACACACGAGCTGAAACTTGCTTAAATAAATAGATCCGTCTAAATAGCTGATTTCGTGTGGTATGTTTAAATACATCTACTTAACTCTATGTAAAAAAAACCTTAATCGACTTTGCCTTTTCGTTATATCTGGCTATTCTCCTACCGATTGTAGCACAGATGAAAATAAGGAGACTTTCCTTGAACTGGGATTTTTACTAAGTAGAACAAAAAGTACAGATATTGTCTTCGCAATGAGTAACATGAATGCTCAAGTTAGGCGCTTAAATAACGCAGAATTTCCGTTATATGGATGATACGCCTTAAGCTCGATGCACCACGATAACGGATAGCAACTCAGAATATAGATTATATTTAAGTAGAAAAAACTTCAGATTTAGTTTGAGGCTTTGCGCCACATATCGTCCTTCAGCCCTCGGACAGCGCTGAAATTAAATAGATAACGTAGCAATTAGCTATAGATGGTGCGATTGCATTCAGGATTGACCTTATTTCTGAAACACATGCCAACTAGGACCATGCACCGTGGTAGAAATGAATAAGTAAACTCGAACAACCATCCATCCGATAAAAAATGAAGATATTTTAAAGTCATGCATGCAGAGCCTTACAAAAGCCAAAAGTAACTAATGGTTCACTGCTATATAACCATAAGTCGTTCATGTTTCTATGTGGATTGTAAAAGAACCTAATTTGTCGCCCATTCCTAGTACTACTATTTGTGGAAGTGTAGGCCCCCGTAGACATATTCATTGGTTCTATGTAAAATCATTTCGATACTCGAAATAAGGCGCCATATTCCACCCAGCTGGGCTGATAATATTCATGCATATATAAGACACTTACTTAAGCGCTGTCTACAAGTAGATTTCGAATCCTTTTCGACCAGAAAGGTTGGAGAACTGGAAGAATCGTTCGCATCAGGTACTAACTGCTGCTTGTTCCAACTTATCAGCGCAACAGGTCTGAGAAAATTAACAGTTAGCGAAACTATAATTGATAGTAACCACCATCTAATAACCGATAAAATAAGTCTCCTTGATAGGTGGGCTGAACAGTTCAAAGATCAATTTTCTATGGCACCTGCGTTAGCTCCGATTCCCAAAAGAATGCCTATATCAACTGTGTGGAATTTTAATGTCGAAGAGCCATCGGAGCTCGAAATAGGGTATGCAATCCTATCTTTCAAACGTCACAAATCCACAGGCCTGAATAGTTTGCTTCCGAGCTTATTTAAGGATGGTGGCGATATAATGTATTGTTGATGTTGCTTTGCCTTAATGCTTGCTTGCCCACAATGATGTTGCATGGAAGTTTAGTTCGCCTCACTAGTGTGTGTTATCTAGATAAATATACTCATAGTAACTGGGTACTCTTCCTCATAAATCTCACTTATAATTTGTGTGCCTAAATTATTAATTTTTCGATATTTATAAACATTTTATTGTTTTTTGTTTCTCTTATGGTTTGTATGACTGCATGATGATGATGATGATGATGATGATGATAGTGTTGGTAATGATGTTGGTGACGATGACGATGATGATGATGATGATAATAAGGTTTATAATTTATTTCTTCTTGTGACAGATGGAAGATTACTATGTAAAAATATTATGTCTGAAGCAATACACAAGAGGGTACACCTCAAATAAATGCTGACGATATCATTTTGTTAGAGGAAATGTAAGGCGAGCTCCAAGCAATCTTTAATTATGATCCAATAAGTGTCCGTCTGATACAGCCTCTTTGCTTTTAAAACGGTTATGTTATAAATTTTATTCGAAGATCGACATAAAGTGCGATTTGCTGTCAGTCGTTAACCAAATTTGTCTATTCTGCATGAATTTTTAAGCGACATTTTTCGTTGCGCAGCGCTGTCATCTTAAATCTTGTGTCCGAAGTAGTCTATTTCGGGACAACTGATAGCACTCATAGGTCGGTAATTTTTTTGTTTCTTGTGCGGGACAATAGATAGCACTCTTAGGTCGGTAAAATCTTGAATTTTTTTCGTTTTCAGTTGCTCTGCTTATTGGCTTCGATTGATGGGTTCTCACTTGTCCCTTCATTTCGAGCCTTTTGTCAACTGATTGACTGAAAGCGTTGGACCAAGATTTTCATTGTTCTTTGTCCAATATTTCGAGACTTCATTTCCAGTCTCATCTTCAGGGTTGACACAATATATATATATATATATATATATATATATATATATATATATATATATATATAAATTAGCAATCTTTTATATTTAAATTTTATTTTTACTTATTTATATTTATATATACACACACCCACATCTTATAAAATATCCATTTATACATACGTCCACACGCTATCTATGTATATATAGATAAGCATATAAGCAACCATGTGGGTTCTTCCCACATCTTTTATAAATATCTATATATTCATATATATATAATATATATATATATATATTATTATATATATACGTGTATATACCATATATATAATATGAATCTCATACAAGCAACACTGTGAGTCCCGCAACGGATAAATTATATCAGTCAAAATGCTTTTGATAATATTTATATATCACTTTTATTGTCTATCTATATACCCCTATATATATTATATATGTGTGTAGTATATGTATCTATAAGCAATTGAAATGGGTTCTTTGAAATTCAACCACTTACAATTTCTCCCTGAGTGTATAGTATATATACTAATTTTACTCACATTTTATATGTATATATAAATATCAAAGCATATATATCTACCCGTCTACACCTATATATCTATATATTATATATAAATAACATAATGCCTATCTCAATTCACATAAGCAACCATGTGAGCTCTTCTCACCTTATATATAATATATAAATATTCTTCTACATATATATTGTGAATATCTAAATAAGCATTTAAGCAACCATGTGAGTTCACCCCACATCTTATATGAATATTTAGAATCATCCATATATATGTATTTGCGAAATATAGAAGTATATTTAGATAAACATATAAGCAACAACGTGAAATTCTCTCACATCTTATATAAATTGAAATGTTCATCATATATATACATATATATATATATATCTATAGCCATATTACCGCCCTCTAACTCCATCTAATTCGTTCTGTTTTTTCCCCTTTCATAGTCGCGGTCTCTTATTTAGATTTATTGTTAGCTCTGATTCCTCTAATCTACGTTTCTTTCCATTCGAGAAGGCTTCATTAAATATTGGGCCTAATGATTTTTCTACACATGTCATATTCATGACGTTCATTCCTGATTTTATTTCAATTGATTCTCTAATCAACCTGGTGAATCTATTTCGGTTACATAGTGCAATCCGTTTACAGCCGTCCCAATTTATCTGATGACCTGTCTCCATTGAGTGCCTAGCTAGATCTGATCTATGACTATGTCTATATTTGCATGCAGTCTTATGTTCCCCTCTACGTACCTTTATTGGACGCATGGTTTCACCTATATACCTGAGATTGCAATCTTTACAAGGTATCTCATAAACCCCTGATGTGTTGAGCGGTTCTATTTTTTCTTTCTGATTCGGTAACTTATTGCCTATTGTAACTGATTGTCTTAACACTGTTCTTATGTTGTATTTCGTTGCTAATATCCTAATTTTTCTACTTAATTTGGAATCTGGTAGAACCAGAGTTCTGTGCTTATCTTCATTCTGGTTATCCAAATCTCTTACCCGTTTGTCCTGGGTTATTTTTCTATTAAATCGCAATAGTGTCTCTTTTATGATTTTTTCAGTTAATTTTTCCGGATAACCATTTATCCTGAATATTTCTTTCAATTTCATCAGTTCTTTGTCCCTATATTTTAAATCCACTATTTTAAGACTTCTTATTATCATAGATTTTAGAATGCCTATTTTCATCCCAAACGGGTGATTAGAGCGATAATTCAGGAGGATACCGGAATAGGTATCCTTCCTGTAAATATCTTTTTCTAATGTTTGACCAATTCGTTTTAATTTTACATCTAGAAACGATAATTCTTCTTTGCTTTCTTTTTCCAATGTGAATTTTACCTCTCCCAGTTGATTAGCTAAATACAGAAAATTCTCCAACTCATTGTCCCCGTGATTCCAAATTAAGAAGATGTCATCTAGGAATCTTAAATATAAGTTTGGTTTTAGGGGAGATCTGAATAGGAGATTTTTTTCTAAATAATGCATATAAATATTAGCGACTGGGACCGATAATGGTTGTCCCATAGGAACACCTTTAACTTGAAGATAGAATTCATTTCTAAATATAAAGTATGTAGAGGACATACAAATTTTAAACATTTCCATAATACTCCTTAACATCATTTTACTCCCTTCTAGTATTTCAGGGTATTCCGTTAGACAACGCTGGACACACTCTAATGCAACCTGTACCGGAATGTTCGTATACATAGAAACCACATCCAGGCTTGCCAGTTTATCATTCTCTAATAATTTATATTTACTAATAATGTCAGTGAAGTGATAAGTGTTCTTTATTGTATAATCTAGAAAATAGGTGTATTTTCTTATTCTATGACACAGAAATTTGGACATTTTATAAGTCGGAGAATTCTGGACATTGACAATTAACCTAAGTGGGTTATCTTGTTTATGTATTTTTACTAGACCATACACTCTGGGAGAGAGTGAATCTCTTTGTATTAATGATTTTCCAAGCACTGAATCTAATTCCCCAGATCCAATCATTTGATTAATTAAAGTTTTAACCTCACCTTGTAATTTGTCCGTTGGGTCCTTATTTATTTTATGGTAAACTTCTTTATTATTTAATTGTTCATACATCTTATCATCATAATCCCTCTGATTCATTAGCACTGTTGCTCCACCTTTATCTGCTTTAAGGCATATTACCTTATTAGATAACAAATTCGATCTCAATCTTTTCAATTCATAATTCGGCTTACATTTATCCTCTCTATGTTCTAACACCAATTTCGCAACATCCAATTCAAATTTAGTTTTATCTTTTCCTGGGAGGAATTGCGCGATTTTAACTGTCTCGGTAATAATTTCATTCTTAGGTATGTATTCTATAGGGACAGCCGTGTTCAGTCCCAGGTTAAGTAATCTCTTTTCATTATCCTTGAGATCCATAGATGATAAGTTTATTACCCGTTTCGACACAGCAGAATCGTTTGGAATAATTCTTGCATGCCTATAGATTCCTAGGTTTGCTAGTTTTTTTCATGTCTCTTTCTAACTTTTGAATTTCTTTATTCCTAGCCTTATCAGTGAATTCTTCTATACATTTAAGGTCCATTGAATGTAATAATAAAAGCAACATTGATCTTATTTTAGTTTTTTCTCTAATTAGTTCATATTTTCTTTTTTCTTGATTTTTTACCGATGATTTCATTAAATGTATAGAAAGTTCCTGTTTCAGTATAGTTCCTACCCTATCTAGCTGAAATGGTAGTCTGAATTTAAAGCATTTAGGTACAGTATTAAATTTTAAACATAATTTCAAGAATGAGATATGTTCCACTTGCCTTGCAATTTGTATTTTCCTCCTTTTGTATTGGTTAAAAAGTTGAATCGCTGTCCGATCGTATTTTTGATTTAAATATAATTTGAATGTTGAAGCTTTTTGCTCAGTGCTGTCCTTCTTATTGTGGATTTGACCGATATATAAATATTATCAAAAGCGTTTTGACTGATATAATTTATCCGTTGCGGGACTCACAGTGTTGCTTGTATGAGATTCATATTATATATATGGTATATACACGTATATATGTATATATATATATATATATATATATATATATATATATAATGTGAGTGATTACTGCAATATTGAATTCAAAATTTGTTGATCTTTCTATGCGTCCGGAACAGAAATTAAAATATAGATATCAGTGATAGGCGTGTTTGTCAATACATTAAGTGTGCTTATAGTTATTCTAAAAATGTCACTTTATTAAAATACACATGTTTATAGGTAGTTGTGTGCGCAGAGGGGGACAGGGATAAGTTTTTGTATACATTTGAGTATTAGAGACTAGGTATGAAGACCGGTTATTAGGAAGACAATTAAAATTACTTTTAGAACTAAAATAGATATAAATATATCTGTCTTGAATGAGGATACCACATTTGTCACAAGTTGTGTTTTACTCCTGTGCGTATTGTGTCAACCCTGAAGATGAGACTGGAAATGAAGTCTCGAAATATTGGACAAAGAACAATGGAAAATCTTGATCAAACGTCATTTTCAGTCAATCAGCTGACAAAAGGCTCAAAAATGAAGGGACAAGTGAGACCCATCAATCGAAGCCAATAAGCAGAGCAACTGAAAACGAAAAAAATTCAAGATTTTACCGACCTAAGAGTGCTATCTATTGTCCCGCACAAGAAAAATGCGGTCAAATCCACAATAAGAAGGACAGCACTGAGCAAAAAGCTTCAACATTCAAATTTTTTGTTTCCTTTATATTTCCAGATGCATAGGTTGTGTTTTGCACTGATCGGTAAGTTCTAACTGGTCCCGTTATTCTGAAGCCGTCCACAAATAGCTTGTTCGAAAATGCTGTTGAACCAAGTCTTTCCGAATTCTCCCCCTACACATTTTGTTGAATCAAGTTTACTCACCGAAAATGCTATTTGTACACTCTTCTGGATTCGATCGTCTATTTCTTTGAGCACTAAGTCCACTGTGTTCTTGCCAAATATACTTTCGTTTCACCTTTATGTTGCGGATGAAACGAGAAGTGATAAACTAAAGCTGCTATCGTCTGAGCAGCTTTGTGAATCGACGTTTTAATGCAGTTTGGTTGAGGGCATTGCCAGCTGATGGTCGAGATAAATTAAATGGAAGTCAACTTTGTAAGCGGAACGACTTTAATCGACTGCTCTCCGTTCTTACATTATTATCTAACGCTGATTGCGTATGTTGAGGTAATGCCCGTGTATGCTATAATAAACTTCTATACTGAATCCTACTCAGCAGATTATCGCGTATATTCAATTTGATCGATCTGATACCACAATTGATGGTCAGTAAAATCTTGATTCCATTAAATTTTTAGTTGCACAGCTTGTTTTTTTTATGGATTGATGGGTTCTCATCGGTCGCGGACATTGAAGCTGTCCTTACACTGCTTATCCGGAAGAAGTTTTTAAATGAAGATTTGCCTAATTTTGTCCGAATTTTCTCGACTTCATTTCCAGTCCCATCTTCTAGGTTGACACCATTCTCTCAAACGCGATATCCTCGTTCAAGACAGATCTATTTATATTTATTTTACGTCCTAAAGTATTATTCCTGTCTGCCCCAATATCCGGCCTTAGTTATTTTTTGAAATTTGATTGCGGAGTGCCAGCTTCATATTTTCCAATGCCGCGTTTTGTGTACGCGGGTTTTAACTTTGCACCGACAGTTTCACAAAGATCCGATTGATCACAATTTCCACTTCCTTTTTGTCTTCGATCGGGCTGAGTTTGTATTCGTCCCAATGGAAATACGGTTCTATCACATCTTTTGCCAGTAAACAAAGATGTGATAGAACCGCATTTCCATTGGAACGAATACAATCTCAGCCCGATCCGGCCTTAATAACTGTTTTCTTATACTCACATGTATGCACGAATCTACACAATACACATACACGCGTACAAAATCTATACAGGCATATGTGTTTATTATAATCTAAATTAACACTTATAGAATAAATCTAAGTAAACTGTATGGATTAACATATGCGCCTATCCGTGAGTTCACAATTTGTTAAATTGCCTTCCCGAAAGCGTCGAGGAATCAACAAAATTTCCATTTCCATTTATATTACAGTAATTCTCAATTCCCGGTATACCTAATCTCATCCTGTTTGCGATAGTTTATAGAGAGAGCGAGGTTAATAAAACTTTTCATAGAACATAGTAGTACTCTCAGGTTCAGACAAGAAGGAATATGTGACTTACAATAAAGAATGGTATATCAGCTAAATAAACCTTTATTTATATTCATATCCTGTTTAAATTTAATTTATCATTTAAATGTCTGTGTACAAACCATTTACATATGTCAATATAAGAATATACATATGAGCAAAAATGTGTTACTTTGATCTACCTTGAGTACATAATATGTCATATATATATATATATATATATATATATATATATATATATATATATATAACACAGAAGGAGGTAGAAGCTGTATTGAAACAAATTTAATACAATTCTATTTCGTATTTTAGATGAGGTGGAATATTCACCTTTACCAAAAATCAAAGAAGAATGACCGTTAATGTTGACCTAAATATCATTTATCACTATACATGTGTAAGCTGCATTAATTATATATATATATATATATATATATATATATATTACCTATTGCAAACAGGATGAGATTAGGTATACCGGGATTTGATTATTACTGTAATATATGTAATTCGATTTTTTTTTGATTCTTCTACGTTTTCGGTAAATCAATTTAAAAAATCGTGACCTCACGGTTTATTTATATTTGTTCTATAAATGTCAATTTCGATTAGAGCACACACAAGCGTGTATGGATTTTTTATGTATATATTGGGTAGATTCGTGTATATATTTGGGTTTAAGAGAATATGTATTAAGGCTGGATATTGAGGCAGGCAGGAAAACAATACTTTAGGACGTAAAATAAATAGAAATAGGTCTTTCTTGAATGTGGATGTCACATTTGCCACAAGTTGTTATTGTTGTAAGTATGGTGTTAACCCCAAAGATGGGACTGGAAATGTAATGCCGAAAATTGGGACAAAATCCGAAAATCTTTACTCAAAATAATTACCGGATAAGCAGTGTAAGGACGGTAACGGTGTCAAGGGACCAGTGAGAACCTGTCGATCAATTAAAAAACAAGCTGTGCAACTGGAAATTTAAAGGAATCAAGATTTTACTGACCTACGAGTGCTTTAAATTATCTCGTAACCGTCACCTGTGGTTTCTATTCGAACGATGACAGCACTACGTAAACGCAAATTCCTTTTAAGGAATATAGGAAAATTCAATTTGATAGTTCGAATCGCACAGCAGACTTTACACTAACTAACTAACGGAGAATTCAAAACACGAATATACTGCCGAAATATAATTGAAAATGGGCTCCAGTTGATAGACGTGGCTTATTTTCTCTTAACTCTAATGTGCACATGGAAAACCCTCCATGCAACAGGCCGCTCTGTTTATCAGTGTACGTGTGTATTGATTTATGGTGTATGTATATATCTAATACAAGTAAATAATCATTGCTTGAGCGGAGGGTGGTAACAATTCTTTATATCAAGTTTTTGAGTTTGAAGTAAATACAATGGATTGGTGTTTACTTCAAGTTCGCAAACTTGATTTAAAGAATTGAATTTATATCTTCTTTTTTACGCTTGTATTTAAATATGTCTGTATTTATATAAGAGCGTGTTTGTATGTTGGTAAAGGTTATTCTCAGTGTAAAACGAAGTGATGCTTGAAATATGGTTACTCTTCTATCGATAAATTTAGTCTTGGCAAGAATTGCGCTTTTGGGCTTTTAGGTAAGGAGGTTTCTTTCGTGTGTAGTCTGTTATGTTATTGTGTTCATGTTTTTTCGCCATCCTGGTAACAACGCAGGATTATATGACAGCTAAGAATCAGTTTTTACCTGCTTTTTGGTTTCGCTTTTTGATGATGATAATGATGATTTATGAATTGAATTTTGTTCACCTAAATATGTCAATCATATTTCTATTTCGTAATTTTGCGTATATTCCAAAGATATCTTTCTGTCGTGTTTCGTTTTCACTTTCTTAATTGTTCTATTTTGAGCTTTATTTGTGAATTAATATTAGCATTTACAATTATCTGCCTCTCAACTTGAGTGTGGGATTTATTTTAGTTTAATCACCTCTCAATACATAAATTTTCCAGTTATCTAATGTGTCCTAGAAATTAAGATTATATTTTTAAATGTGTATTTTCATTAATGGTATTAGTAGTTGTTGGCAAAAGTGAAATGAAGCAATACAACTGTTACGTTGATGATATATTTTTGATCTGTAATAGCCGTGTGCAAGCCGGTGAACTACTTTATTAATTCAATGAATAGTATCCGATTGTTATATTTAAAATTCAAAACGTGAATGGTGATACTCTAGCTTTTCTTCATGTGATACACAAACGTAGCACTGATGGCACATTACGCAGATCAGTCTGCCATAAGAAAACTTTGACAGGGCAATATTTTAATTTCAATAGCTATTGCCCATTGAAATAGAAAAAAGGCGTAATTAAGACACTGTTTAATAGGAAATTGCACATTTGTTTGTCAGACTGCTTGAAGACTGGGTTAGGTCGTGTGCGTGCCACTCTTATTATTAGTAGTTACACATCACATTTTAAAGATAAGTATAAACCTAATAATGGAATAAAATCTGCTGTGAATGTGTGTACTGTTGACAAGATACCTGTGTTTATTTACTTATAATATAAAAGTGAAGAGGCAGTGGAGCGCATAAGAGATACATTACGTTCCGCTTCAGCTTTTGCATATTTTACAGCGGACTTGGTTATGACAACACCACTACCAAACTTCCTCTACACTGTGTGTAAGATAAGATTCCACTGTGCTTTGCATCTAACGTTATTTAACATTCAAATTGATCTTGTGGCCAACCGAGTGTGAGAAGATGCATTAGAAGATTGATTTCACGCTTTTCGGATCACATACCGGCCTGTTTCTTGCAGAATCAGATTGGTGTTGAAGGTACACCTATAACTAAACAGGTTTTCCCGTTAAAATTGAGATGTGCCAACAAAGCACTTTAAATTTTAATAAAATCTAGGTGTGTTGTTATGCCTTTCTATTTGGAAGCTATTTCAATAACTCGACGTTGTCCAGAACTATGCGGGCAAAACCAATTTGCTCGTGCACTGGCATTACCATCGGGCATTCACAGCCCCATGTAAATCTACACTTAGTTACGTTTCATCTTTCTCAAAATTTTTGACATAGATATATCTTTGTGCATTTTGAACCTGGACCCTTCTTCGATCCGAATATGATTTTTTGGTTTTCTTTTGTTCATACATCCAGTAAAATCAGTTTACAAGATGGAGCGAATACGGTACTGTTTAATTTTATATGTGCTTTTTAAATTCATGTCGGGTAATAAATTTTTTGTGTATCTGAAGAAAACATTGTCGCTAAATGTGATCATTTTGTGCAACTATTATTATTATTATTATTATTATTATTATTATTATTATTATTATTATTATTACTGCTACTACTATTTACTTTTAGGTAAGCTGAGTTAACTAGGGAATTACAGGTCTCGAATTTTTTTTAATTTAAAAATCTTTATTGTTTACACTTTGTTCATTCTGCAACATGGTCCGAACTAGAGGTGTATTAAGTGAAACCTACTATTATTATTATTTATTTAGTTATTTGCGTAACCTATTGAATATGTTTTCGAAGTATATTGAAAAAGTAAATTATTAGAACTTTTTTCGGCCGTTTGTCGTTCACAATGAACGATGGAATTGTCGAGATTATCATTAGTTTATTTTTAAAGTTGAATTCGCGAGCTCTCAAGTGTGTCAAGTAATATAAAGTTTTGTCTTGCCAGTCGTACACGCAACGCTATCCTATAGCAAATTGACACCATGGGGGGAAAATTTTGAAACCTTTCTTTAAAATGGATTATAATAATCTCGGCGGTTTTGCCACGGACAGTTATCCTCTGCGGCGTTAACAATCACTTGTTACGAGGACGTTGATAAAGAAGATTGGCGGCGCTATCTTCCTACTTCCTGTACATAACTATCACTTGGCTCTGTTAGTTCGGCCTGCATTTTATTGCAGCCTTCTGTACGAAAAAATATATCCATCTATGTGTTTTGGCATATTTATACGAGATGTGCATTTTGAGGACATTCTGTCTATAAGTGACTAAATAATTTTCCTCATTTTTCTTAAATGACTGCTTTTTGAGAAATAACGCCATTTATTTTTTTAAGACGCTATATTTTTCCGTTTGTTTAAAGTCAGATTCGGAAAATAGTGGCAAAAACAATCAGCTCAAATGTCATTCTTCCTCAGTTATGATGAATCTGCAAACCAGACTGGCTAAGATGTCAGAGAAATTCAAAATTGTTCTTGAAAGGCGGTCAGAATCATTGCGAGTTCAAGCAAAACGACGCACCGTATATAATGATGTCGGTGACACATCCAAGGCAGCGGACGGTTCGTTGTTATCCAATGATCGTCAACCGCTTTTGTCGGATGGACCTCATCGTTCAGCAACAGATGAAATGCCGACAATTCTTTTGCTGGTGCGTGTACTCTTTCGTTATGTATGAACTTATTTCAGTTGTTAGAGAATGCGTTTGGTTTTTAGTACGGTATCGTTCAGTTTAAACAAATATTTCGCGTCTCTACTGCACTTTATTAACTTGAAGCCATTATTTCCAACATTTTTAACTGCCTTTTATTTGCTTTTTCGCTTATTGGCGAGTACAACAATGAAGAACCTTAAAGAAGTGATCGAAATCTGCATAAAGTTTGCCCGGCCTTATCCTGCGGTTTGTACAATTATCAGTAACTTTGTCGGTACAATAAGGATACACTCCGACCTATCAAGATGTACAACAGTATCCGCCAATGACAATCATCCTTACGCCCGTTTACATTCACGTGCTCAGTGGAAATAAGGAAAAATGCGATTGGCGTTTCTACCGCAATATGAGAGCATAATTCGCATGATGCCAGATCGTCATATACAAAAATAAATCTCTATTAAAATATTTAACTGTATAAAAAATGTACATCATTACGTAAGCATCTTATCCCAAGCCCTTGGAGTATCCCCATTACTGGAAGGAAAGCATAGGGTTTTTCTGCTTTTGTAATTCTGTTTTGCATTAACTTAGTAATAGGTGTATTAGTTGTTGGCAGTATTTTATCAATTCCAAAATGAAGTTAACGTGAAGAAAGTGTATTTTTTATGGTGAGTATCTATTTATTTGATGTTATGTGTTATTTATATATTTTGTGTCCTACATGCCTTGTACCCATATGGATAAGCAGAGACATTTTAAATTTTTAACATTCGATTGGCCTACTAAGAGTAGCGTGGAAATATGCAACAAAATTAGACTTTCGGCAATGATTATTTGCATTCATCAATATTAATTTATGAATAACAATTTTTCAATTTTCTTGACTTATATTAATTGAGGGAAATGCACGATTAGATATGCTGATTGTGCAACCGCCTCTCTCATTTATTATTCTGTTGTACCTGCATGATTGTATGTCTGTTATATTTCACGACTGATACGAAATATAGGTGTTTTTTATCTTTCTTACTTGATTTGAACTCGAATTTATGTTGTGTTCATCGTAGTGGTAAAGAATGTCTTTCATTGTTCCTCATTGTGCTCAAACCTTGTCCTGCGTTTCATGAATTGTGACATTACCATCTATTGTGACAAAAAATGTACGCTAAAGCCGCGACAATTGGAAGCAATCGACCTTTTATAACGTTTAATATAATCATAATTTGGTAATTTGAAATCTGATAGTTAGTGCGCATTATGAATGTGTAATGTGTTTTTGAATTTTTTCGCGTGATTGCATTGCTGAATTCATTTTAAACAGGTTAATAATGGTACTATTAAGTAAAGGAAAACGTTTTAATATGGTTGCGAGCTTAAAATAAACTCAGTCCATTATGAATAATTCAATTTCATAATTTTTTCATTCTTTTAATGAATGAGTATCAATATCATCATCATGTCCAGCCACACAAAAGTCAAGTGACTAATGTTTCACTGTCATATAACCATAAGGAGTGAAAAAACCATAAATCACAACATAAATAATATTTTAGACAAGATGGCCTGGCCTCGTCCGCATAGTCAAGATCGACTAGTTTACTGCCCGGGAGACCAACACGTGCATCCTGAATGTGTGAAAGAGTGTTGTTAATAATAGCATCGATTACAAAATTAAACAAAAAGGGCGAAAGTGGATAACCTTGACAAACACCACTGCTGGTTATAAAGTTATGTGTTAATTCCTTGTAGACCTTAACGCGACAGGAATTATTTGTGTATAGAGCACGTATAATATTAACAAATTTTGTGGATACACCGTTTTCGACGAAATATGGAATAAAACATTGCGATCCACCGAATCAAATGCGCCCTTAAAGTCTAGAAAGACGGCTATTGTGAGACGGTGATATAAATGTCTCTGTTCAAGAACTTGCCTTAACGTAAAAATATTATCTATACAACCTCGTCCTGCGCGGAATCCGGCCTGTTCTTCTCTTGTTTGTGATTCACGTGAAGCGCTAAGACGACGTAGGATAATCGAAGCAAATAACCTTGATACGACTGGAGTCAAACTTATACCACGATGGTTATCGCACGAATTACGATTGCCTTTTTTGAAGATGGGAATGATGGTCGACTCATTCCAGTCAAGTGGTACGGTTTCCTCATTCCATATAGTATGAAAAAGTTTGGTCAACGCTCCTGAAATTATATCGTCACCATCCTTAAACAATCCTGGAAGCAAATCATCGGGGCCTGCGGCTTTGCGGCGCTTAAGAGATAGGATTGCATCGCGTACTTCTAACTCGGATGGTTCTTCGGGACTAACATTCCACACTGTTGATGCAGACATGCTTTCGGGAAGCGGAACTGACGCGGGTGGCCAAGAAAATTGATCTCTAAAGTGTTCAGCCCACCTGTCAAGACGACTTATTTTATCGGTTATTAATTGGTTGTTACTATCATTTATAGTTTCGCTAACTTTTAACTTTCTCGAACCTGTTGTGCGGATAAGTTGGAACAAACAGCGACTATTACCTGACGCGAAAGCTACTTCTTTTTGGTCCAAAAGTTTTCGAGATCGACAATTAAATTGCGCTTAAGTTGGTGTCTTATATTGCGACGAGTATTATTATGAGTCGAGCCATATTCAACGATTCTTTAGATCAAGTTTCAAGTTTGCGAGCTTGAAATAAAGACCAATCTCATTATATCTAACGAAACGCACAACATCGTACAACTACCATCAGTAACACATAATGTCGCGTGTCGACTTTTCATGATGATCATCAGAGCACGACGAAAAAATGACTAACGAGGATCAAACCGCAATTCCTATATTTTATGAAAAATCAGATAAACGGCTCTCACCTCAAGTAGTCTCGCATACATTGTACTTGATTGCAAATGTCGGCTCACAATTACTGTGCGGTCTGAAACATAAATCATTTTAAGCTTTCGCGACATGTATAAGAGTTATACAACTAACAATCATTGATTGCGCGGGTGGTGATAACTATTATTTAAATCAAGTATACCATCATGATATAAACACCAATTCCATTGTATTTAGTCAGTCGAACAACATAATAAAACTACCGTCATTCACACGTACTGATGTGTTTCGACCTTTCATGATTATCAACAGAGTACGACGGCAAATTGCCTACCGAGGATCAAATCGCAATGCATATATGCAAAGTAAAATTAGATTTGCGTCTGTCACATATAGTAGTCTTGTGTATATTGCACTTGACTGGAAATGTCGGTTGCATCATTTCTATGCATTTAAGTGCCATGTACGCCAGATTTATAGAGATGAGAGCCATCTTGTTGGCCTGGTTAAATACGGTGGGATTGTTTTTTTCTAGTTCGCAGACTTGATTTTAATAATCGTTTTCACCAGCCCCAGAATCAATAATTGTTTAATGAGTATCAGGTTATTAATTATCTCATTCGCCTAAAAGAATTCTATTATTCTTCACGTGACCAATTAGTAAATGTTTCTGGTTGAACGGGAGCTTATTTGTTAGAAATTTTTTAATCCACATCGTGGAACAAGTGAAAGGTTTTTAAAACTAGGTGTTTATCTTGAGTCGAAGAAGTATCGTGTTCTATTAAGTTTTATTAAAGATAACGTGTTTTTTTGTTTTTGGCCGAAGTACTCGTTGTAGCTTGCACGTGAATTTGCATTTTGATTCTATTAAAATTTATCTTTATCTACAGAGAATTGCTTTGTCCTATTTATTCTACAATAACATTTTATTGCATGCATTTCTTTGTCAAAGGGTGTGAGTCGCATAACTCTGAACCAAGTGCTCCCGTGTTCAAGTGCACACGAAAATGGTATTTTAGATGAATTTCATTTGCTTATTAAAGCAATTTATGGTAAAATCCTGTCATACTTTATACACCATCGCCTTCCCAGGTAGCATGGTAACCATTTTATAACGAAAATTCGATGATGGGTCGTTGGAAGTGTAAATCGAAAGTGATATCAGCGCTAACTACGCGAAGAAAATTCTGGAAAAATTTTTAGTTTGTATTTTGTTCAAAGTTGCATGCCGCGTGAGACTTGCGTGACAGGGGATTGTTTGCATAACTCTGTGCAAATACTCCATGGTTTAAATCGCTGCGACGGCTATTTTGTTTGCTACTGAGTTATGCTTTTGGACGACTGCCGAGAACTAGCTAGTCGGCCCGGGAATGGTGGCATCAACTTTTCCGGGTATACTGGGATACAACCATCATCCCATTTAATGTGAATTCTTAATTAATTGCATACACAGTGACACTACGTGTTAGATGGATAGTGACGGAATGCGAGGAAGCATGCCAGGCGCGAATGGCAAGTTTCGGCTGCTGAATGAAACATTGGCTACTAGCATATGGGCAGATAGTGCTCATCAGCCCTTCTTGGCAGTCTATCTATGAGAAGGAAAACTCTGAATTCAAACCATCTCGACTAAGAATGGGGAACCGCTCAAGTGTAACCATTAAAAATACGAAATGTTTATGATGTGATGTAGTGTAAAAGGCATGGGAACGATATTGCCGATTTTACCTTGCCTTAATACTAACATAGCCATAATTGTGTTTTGTAGAGTTTTAGTTTGCCTCACCTACGTGTGTTATCAAGGTAAATTACTCATATTGGCTAGATCCTTATCCTAATAAAACACGCTCCTTTAATTATTTTTTTGCTTAATTTGGTATTTTTTCATTTTAACTAAGCTTTTAAATTTCTATTGTTTTATTTTCCTTATGGTTATATGGAATTGAAATTGATTTTTATATTGTTGTGCATAATAAGTATGATGCCGAATAGTGCCAAATAAGGTCGAAACAAATTTATAATAATAATCGCATTTGCACCATTTTGTATATCTCGCCAACATATATATATATATATATATATATATATATATATATATATATATATATATATATATATATATATATATATATATATATATATGGTTAATAAAAATAACGTTTATGCAGATAGTAAGGTTGAATAAACGAGAGAGGTTCTAAATTAAATTTTAAAATTGATTACTAAAAGAAAAATTGTAGTAATAGTGTATCGGATAAAATTTCATTTTCTGTTTGCACATGAAAAGGGTACTATAATATAATATGCTTTAGGTAAAATTTCCAAGGCTCTTTGACTGAACATTCTTGCTCAAATCATCATAAGGAAAGCTTTTCAGCAATGCTGAGTAGCTTACATATACTCGGATAGTCTAAATTATTGTCTATAAATGTTTTATCTTTTGTTTTGGTGTTGTTAACATGTTAACAGGATGAAGAGTCGGCTCGCAGTGATAAATCAAATTTAAACTCGAATAATGCTCTTGAAATTCCTGGCATGGCACAATCTTCACAGTTGTTGCTTCAGCGACAGCGTCAGTTGGAGCAAAGTTTACTCTCTGACTCAACGCACAGCTATCTGTCCGCCAGAGCTGACACAATGCGCAATATCGAGACCACTATTGTGGAGTTGGGGGAGATCTTTCAGCAGCTGGCTACAATGGTTGGTTTATTTTCGAAGTTTTTCTGTTTTTAATGGAGGATATACTTCCATATTTGAATCGACAGCATGTGCATGCACATGTTAGTTGCACGTGCATTTCGAGCAGTTCGTAAGATATTCTTCATTATTTTTTACCAAATAGTCAAAAACAGCCATTACTACAATCTCAACCAACAAGCAGCATCATTACAGTTATCAATTCGCCAGCCTTTCATAACTGATGCTATGTGGCCATACATTCATGAGGAAACAATGTTTTAAAGGAAAAAAGTGTAAAAAAAGATAAGTTTGGACAATTTAACACGAGTTAAGTGTGCATATGTGGATCTATTTCAGGTGGAGACATTTACCTAGGTAATACACACAAAAGAGGAAATCTAGACACACACACACACACACAAATTATGGCCAAGTCAGCTATGAGATAAGGCGATATTGGCAGTATATCTTACTCTCGGTTGTTACTGTATCGCCACATAAACATGACCAATCATCACAATCACCACCACTTTGCCCATCTAAGAAAGCAAAATTTTAGCTGATTCTACTATAAATCTGCAGTAGGTTTGCCACTATCCTGGTTGAAGAATGATTCATATGTTATCAAATATGATTGTTGCGTATTAGCTGTTTCCTTCATGTCAAAACCTGTCTACCTTTTACGATCATTGGCTGCGCGGGCGGTGATAACATTTGATTAAATACAGATTACGATCTTGATATAAACACCTGTCCCAGTATACATATAAATTTGTCAGTATAAACTCAGAATTGTATAATGTAGCAAGGTACTGGTAGAAATAAGATTTTTAATAAATGTTATTCCATGGATTACGGTTCTTTTTTCTGGTATTATATATATATATCTATCTATCTATTATATATATATATATATATATATATATATATATATATATATATATATATATATATATATATATATATATATAAAGAAAATTTAATGCAGCTAAATTACGCATGTTAGATAAGCTGGCATATTCACTTGGACCAAAATAGAAGAACGGCCGTTAATGTTGGCCTAAATATCATTTATCACTATTCATGCGTAAACTGTGGACAAATTTTTGTAGGCCGTTTGACCAGATGGTAAACAACCTGCAATTTAAACGCCTGTACAAAATCTATTGGTGAGTACACGCCTGCTACTGCGCAACATTGAGACCTCGCAAGTATTTATCACCAGCTAATTCTTTTAACATACTTTACGAATGCGTTAACGCGAATAGGTTATCAAGTTCTGATGCGCTGCGGATAAAAAATTGCACACTGAATAATGAAAATAGAAAAAGCATGGTCGGGCATTAAGCCTAACCGGGGGAAACACACGCAAATAATTGGACTTTATATAATACCACTCTCTCTCTCCTCGATTAATTTATCTGTTCAGTTTGCTTTTCGAGGATACATAAATAGATTCATTTGTAGATACTTGAAGAGTTAAAAAAGTAGGGCTCTTTTTATCTGACAAAATTTGTTTTTCTTTATACGCAAGACATGCTCAATTTTATTGATTACCCCTGTAACAATTAACTGCTACTCTAAATGGCTTCACATTGTTGTTTCATTTTGAAACCATTCATATGTTTGGTTACCTATGAATTAGCATTCATCTATTCATTTTTTCAGTTACTTTATATTTACAACTTTAATCACTTCTTGAAAGTTTTGTTGATTTGCTCATATTACACAGTCAGTCATTGCGCGGGTGGTGATAATAATTATTTAAATCAAATTTGCGAACTTGATATAAACACTGATCTCATTGTATCTAATCAGTCGCACATCATAGAAAATCTACCGCCAGTCACATGTTCTGACGCGTTTCGACCTTCCATGATGGTCATCAGAACACAACAGCAAACTGCCAAGTGAGGATCAAATCGCAATGCATATATAAGTTTTGGAAAATTAGATAAGCCGCTCTTGCTTCTATAGGTCTCGTACACATTGTACTTAACTGCGGATGTCGGCTGTAACATTTCTATGCATTAACGAACACTAAGTTTCTGCAGCTTTCGCCACATGTTTATAAGTTATACAATTGAACAATCAGTGATTGCGTGGGTGGGGAAAACAATTATTTAACTCAAGGTTGCAAGATTGATATAAAAACGAATCTCATTATATGAACATTAGTAAACGTAAACTAAGCTATTATATAATTGAAAATCATGAAAATTCACATGATCCTATATGCCCCTGTTCGAGCCCAGTCCGCGCAAATATTTAATGAGTTCCCAAACAGGGAAAAACCGGCCTACTGGAATAATTTTCTTTGGAATTCTATATAATGCTGATAATTATTTATCTATTGGTATTAGTGTTTCTTTCAAGCTCGAAACCTTGAGTTAAATAACCAACGTTTGTTTGCGGCTTCGTTGTTTTTGTCATTATTTAAACTTCATATTTTGTGTAATAAATTGTTTAGGATACCATTTTTTTAAACGTTATATTTGAGCCCGCCTGTTGTATGTTGAAATTCCCGCGAGAAAATTTAATGTATTGGTTAGGATCGTTTATGCGTAAAATCGCGTTTATAGAAAATTAACACTACACTTTGATGGTGGATGTACTCTTCAGCCGATATCTGCTTTGAAAATCTTTTGTTTTGTTTATCCAAATACTTGCAAGCACATTTTTCCGCCGAATGATGTCGCCTTATTTTTGACATTGACAGATTTCGTTAAGCATTTTCGCTAGATTTTGTTGATCCATTGACAAAGGGGAACAAAAAGCTTCAAACAATAAGAAATATAATTAAACGAACATTGGTTGCGCGGGTGGTGATAAGAATTATTATAATCAAGGTTGCGGTCTTGATATAAACACCTGACCCATTAATTACTTACATATGTCAGTATAAACTAAGAATTGTATAGTGTAGAAAAGGCAATTCATCCAGTAGACCGGTTTCGTCCTTATTGGGAACTCATCAAGTACTGGCCAGAATTTGCCGCGGACAGGATACGAACCTGGGCACGTCTGCTTCGGAATCTGGTGCTCTAACCACTGAGCTATCCTGCCGCACACTACACTACACACAATTTTCAGTTATATACTAACTAATGTAACTTGGTTAGTCAATTTTTCCTTTAGGTGGAGCTCATATGGCATCCATTTAGACCCAAAGTTCCAACTAACCATGCCCAATCTGTCATTACTGAACAGACACCACATTACATGGGGAAGTGGTATTGAAATGAACATTTATATAATTAAACGAACATTGGTTGCGCGGGTGGTGATAACAATTATTATAATCAAG
>JAQBSW010005822.1:0-53957 GCA_029291075.1 Eudiplozoon nipponicum | reverse complement strand
TATTTGATTTTAACTCTTGCATTAAGGTGATTTGCTTAAGTGACTTGGTTTAACGACCGTAAAATTATTTAGGCCGGTAAGGCGCCTCGAAATGATAAGTTTAGGAAAACATATCTGACAGCATCCTCCGTGGTACGAATCGGATTTGTCCTCATGTTGATATCTATGAACGGTTCCGGGTAGTAGTTCATTGGCAAACGTTCCTCTTCCTCGAATGTGTGTTCAGGCAGATCTTCTTGTTTCGATTTGATAAGTTGTTAACTGGGCTTCTATTGTGAGATTTTTACGCACACATGTTATAGTGGGTTTTTTGTCCTGTGAAACTAGATTTTCTATTTAAAGAATGTATTAAATCACCATTTTTTATCGAATGAGTTGGTTGTCAAAGAAGGTGAAAATTTTGTCTTCCTCTACCTGGAGAATGAATTTAACATCATGATCGGTTTCACTGGCTTGCTTGAGGAATATGGTTTTGTCTGTGGCGTTTGGGATGAAAATTGGTGGATCATTTTAATATCCTCTTTAAAGTAGGCATAGGTCGGTTATGTTTTTCAGGCTCATTTGCTCACGGTGTTGTATGTATACATCTGTCAGGAGAGGTGCAACGCATGTTACCATATCTACGCCGCTGACCTGTGGAATATATTTACATTCGAATGCAAACTTCACGTTTTTGTACACGCTAATATGATGTTTTTATCGTAATTTATGTTTAGAGGAGAAAATTGTGACTAATTTTTTAATCAGGTCAAACAAGATCTTCATTGCTTTTATTCCAGTGGAATGTTCGTTACTGAAGTTGGGACGTCAAATTAGGCCATTTACTTTACTAGTAAGATTTTACCTTCAGCTCATCTGCTAGCTCAAAAAAGTCTTTGATATTGTTCGTGTTTATGAAATTTCGTTGAGTTTGAGGCAGATTGATATAAACTTAAGTTATTTACGTAGCGACCGCGCCGGAGAATTATCTCATGCTGTCAAAGTTTTACGATTCTTTTGGTCTTCATTATAGTCTTACGTGATTTATTACTACATTCTTCTATGAATCTGGATCTGTTTTCAGAATCAGCCAATGAAGATAAAACTTGCTTCTCGATCTTTTTCAGGATAGTATTTAATCGTGATACAATATTTTATGAGACATTTTTATCTTTATCTGCTTTGACTTTTGATGAGCGTTTTATGTTCCTCCTCTAGCAGATGTGTATATGCAACCTCTTGAGAAGTCGAGCATGAAAAGCATAACTGATTTGTGCCTACTTTACAATAGTTATGTAGAGAATATGTTCATCCAAGATGTAGCTGACAAAACAGAAATCACCAAAAACGTTAATGGAGCCGATCCAGACATCAAATTCACTCTCTAGGTCAAGAAAGGTAAAAAATTTTTCTTCTTGTATACCATGCTTACTCCAGATTATAATCGTGATTTGATACAGTTATTACATAGGAAATTTACTTTTGCGAGACAATGCACAAATTATAAAAAGAGTGGGCAAAAATCTCATAAAAGAAACCATCATAAAAACCTAACAAACCGAATCAAGTAGATCTGATATAAATACAAGATTGAGGACGAGTTAATCTATCTGGGGAATCTTTGCCTAATGAACAATACCCGAAGCGTTTCACAGGTGTCAACATCAGGCCACGCTCGATTTGTTTTACAGAGGATACCATCCAGCATGTTTTCATAAACTTACCATTAAGAGACAACTACCGGCCTCAATAATTTTACGGCGATGAAACATAATCACGAAGGCGAATTTCCATGATGAAAATGTTAACATAATACTCAACACACAAAGAATCATGATATTGGGTTCCAAGTACCAAATTAAAATTATCTCAAATTGTTTGTGATATACAAATTTTCATATATGTGCAGTGGCAAAAATATTGGACGTACGAAAACGCAATTAATCAACAGAATTCAGCAACATTTGCCACATAAATTAATTAAGAATATCAGGAATATCAAGCATATTTGACGATTTTTTCAGTTCGACAAAAAGCAAAATCTGAAAACGTATTGTGCCATATAAGAAAATCTTGATATAGAACAAGAAACACCCGGCCTAAAAATTAAAAAATTTCCAACATGATATTTTACTTGACTGGTATATATACACACAACCTAAGAACAATTTACTAGCATCCAGACAAGCACGAACAGTAAATAAACCAGCCTCAACCATCATCTCATGGAATTGACAACAAACTGAAGAAATAAAAGCTGCGCTAATGATGTCACTATTCTCGTTAACTGTGACAGAATGTGCACACAAATATGACAGATCAACATCGCAATCCGCACACTCTGCGCTGTTATCAAGGTGATGAAATATAACTCCATAACATGGTGATGCGAAAGACACTCTTGGAAGAACTATTCGTGTACATAATAGCCAACAAATCGAAAACCTAGTCAAAATTCAATCCATCAATATAAAAATAAACAGGCCTCATTTATCTCTTTGTGATACTTTAATAATGACCACAACACACAAAAATACACACACACACACATGCACATTAGCGTTTGTACTCACAATAAACCGCCAACCAATAATAGTAGTAAAGTCGAAAATCAGACAATTTGTAACCTTTTTAAACATATAAATTTCCTGACTCTATATAAGAGAAGATTAAAATGTGTTGTTGATTATTCTCGAAAAACTCCGGCGCAAATGCAATTTTAACTAACATTGATTGCACGGATGGTGAAGAAAAAATTTTTAAATCAAGTTTGCGAACAAGAGATAAACGTCAATCTCATTGTATTTAACGTAGTCCAACAACATAGCAAAACTATCTTTATAAAAAATTTTTTTCGTTAATTTAAATTTACATATCTATGCTTTGATATGTATAGAAATATATATAGAACAGAAGCATACATGAGACGAAGAAAATACAAATTCGTCATTACGCTAAAGCGATGGACATGAAGATTATTCTAATTGTGGCATAATTTATACTTACAAATATAAACACAATCACAGCCGCTCATTAAATACCCACGCCAACAAACTTGCGTTTTGCATGGTGTCCTCTTCGGTCTCTTGTTCAAACACTAATCCTGACAACGTGATGTCATTATTTGAGAAAACACGACACGAGTGAGGTCACAATTAATAAGCACCACATACGAGAAGACAAAGCGCAGGCCACACAATAAGACATGCACAAACGACAGGCTGAACTCGTGTTACTTTTGCCACAGAATCTGACATTGTTTAAACAGGCATTAAACCGTTGCCATTGCCTCCACATCTGTTTAAGCCTAGGGACACAACATTTGCGAAAGATTAGCACACGCTTTTAACAACTAAGGACAATGTAAATTCGCGTATATTGTATTTACACTAAAACATGAATTTTAGAATGCTGCATGGTAAGATTAAAACTACAGCAGAACACACAATTATCGCGTTTATTCTTGTCGGAGTTTTTTTATTACTGGTAGCTTATCAAACCTAATTACATTCCTGTGTGAAGACGCGACTAATAAGAAATATTATCTTGTAAAGCATTCGGTTGACCGTAGTCTTACTATGTCGTTTGACTGGTTAAATACAATAGAATTGGTCCTTATCTCAAGTTCGTCTACTTGATTTAGAGAATTGTTATTACCATTCTCCCAATCAATGATTTTTAAATTGTGTAACGTTTACCAATTTGTCAAGGGCTGTAAAAAGTTACTGTACGCAGATGCAGAGCGATTGCGTAGCTGACAGTTTTAGTCAAGTACAATGTATTCTAGACTACAAGTGATTAGAGCTGCATATCCAAATTCGGCTTACATTCTATATGTATTACTGTTTAATTATAGTTATTCAGTTTGTTCTTGTGCTCTGGTGATGTTCATTGAAGGTCGGTACACGTCTGTTTGTGTGACAGACTCTCGTTTACTGTATGCTGTGCGAAGTTCGGAAACTTGATTTGAAGAATTACTATCACTAGCGCAATCGAAGTTGGTTTAATCTAGACATTTAAATGCAGAACATGTTTTTATGTAACATTGCAATCATTGCTTGCGCGGGTGAAGATATCACTTATTTAAACATATATTTTGCATAATTGAGCGAAGCATAAAACATATATTACCCAAGTCAGGGGCTCGTAGACACATCACAGCTATATCGCCGTTATTACATTTTACGTCGTAACTTCTCAATGATAAAGAAAATTTACAACACGTCGATACATTTAAATAATAAAAAATAATCTATTTCAGTTAAAATTAAATATTAAATTTTATTAAGCGAGTTTTGTGTATTCGTAATTTGAACTTTAGGTATAGAAACCTAACGCTTTTATTTTAAAAGAATCATAAAGCAGGTCATTCTTTGTACCATATATTACGTTGTTTGAATTATGTGACTTCATTTAGTAAATTTCAAGAGAAAAGCGGAATATTTAAGGTTAAATGTATAGATTATACCTTAACAATTCATGAGAGGACAACGCCCAAAAGATAGCAAATACACACAAATAAACACATAAAATTCATAATTGTAGGCTTAATTAAAGGGAAATTTTTTTATCCGATTAAATGTAGAAAATATTACTTTAACTGACAACTACCATAATAAACATTTTTTATTCAATTCTCCCTTTGAAAATATTTGGAAATCGGTTTAATTTTAAATGTGAATTTTGATTACAGCGTTTTCGACATGTGCGAATGAAATAAGTTGTGTTTCAGGTAATTTGGCCAAAAAATTGCTCAACTTATTTAAATAGTGTTTTGATTATTTCATAGGGCCTTTAAAATGCAATTTAAGTTCAACAGGGAAACATAAAAAAGGTATCTGGCATGGGACATTTAATGTGCTCCCAAATAACACAAACGCCAGATAAACATCTATTTTTATTTTTCGTAGCAAGGGTGCTCGTTGGTTTTGAGTCAGAGACTCCAGAGCAGACATGCTCAAATTCGTTCACTTTCTGCTGCGAATTCTGAACAGTATGTGATGAGTTCGCATTGAGGACAAAACCGATCTACTGCATGAATTTCCTTTTCCACACTATATCATTATTAGTTTAAACTGACAAATGTATGTACAAAAAGGGTCTGGTGTTTACATCAAGATCGCAACCTTGAATTAAAGTAATTAATACCATCACACGTGCAATTAACGATCTTTTAATTAGATAAGCATTTATTTGTAAATATTTAACAGAATGTGAAAATTATATATGCTGACTTTAACAGAGATCCACAAATCATTATTTAGCTTTTATTTGCGAAATTTTACGCTATTTCCAATGTGAGTTTTTTAATTAAATCAAGTGTGCGGACTTCAAATGATCCACAAGTTAATAATGCAACCAATTACACAATATAGAACATCTCCACTAAGTCCACATAAAGACTAATTGCGAACTCACGTGGTCACCAATAGAGAATGACGTAAAATCGTTTACCAGAGGTGAAATGACAATGAATATTTTGCTTTTAAATGTTCAAATGCGGTTCTAAACAATGATACTTAAATAAGTATTGGCTGCGAGGGCGGTGAAAACAATTACTTTAATCAAGGTTGACATAAACACATGACCCATTATGTGCATACATTAGTCAGTGTAAACTAAGCATCGGATCCATTCGGTAGACCAATTTCGTCCTTATTGGGATCTCATCACGTATTGCCCAGAATTTGCCGCAGATGGGGTATGAACCTGTGTACATCTGCTTAACACGGTGAAACCCTGGCGTGCACCACGCAAAATTTTCTGTTATACAATAAATAATGTTTCTTGGTTAGCCGTTATTTTTGGTGGGGTCTATATGGCATCATTTAGACCTAAAGCTCCAACTAACCATCCCCGATCTGTCAATATTGATCATACACCGTACAACATAGGGAAGTGATATTCCATTGACCATTTATGAAATTAAATGAACATTGTTTGCGCGAGTGGTGATAACAATTAAATTTAAATAAAGTTTGCGATTTTGACATAAACTCCTGATCCATTATATGCATACAGTTGTCAGTCTAAACCAAGCATTTCATGGTATAGAAAAGGCAATTCATCTAGCAGACCGATTTCGTCCTCGTTGGGAACTCATCACGTACTGTCCAGAATTTGCAGCGGATAGGACTCGGACCTGTGCACGTCTGCTTAGTATTCTGTTGTTCTAAACACTGAGCCACCCTGCCACACACTATACGCAATTTTCAGTTATAGTCTAACTGAAGGATGCTATATAGACTACACCTAAATGAAAGGCTAACCAAGAAGCATTAGTTTGTATATAAATGAAAGTTGTATATAGTGTGCGGCAAGTTGGCTCAGTTCTTAGAGCATCTGGTTTAAGAACAGATATACACATTTCCGGGCCTTGCCCGTTACAAATTCTGGACTGTACGTGATGTGTTTCCAATGGGGACAAAACCGGTCTACTGGAGGAATTGCATTTCTACCCTCTACAATGCTTTGTTTATACTCGCAAGTGTATGTATATAATGAGCCAGATGTTTATATTAAGAAAGCCACCCATTTAAAATTTATTTATGATTATACTGATTGTTTATTTGGTCGTGAATCGTCATAAAAACTAAGTATGCTTATATTGTATTCAGATGAGTAAGCTGCTCTCAAAATCTTTTCGATCAAATTGATATACATTGGTTTCTTTTGTTCATCAGAAAAAACTGTGACATCGATTATTCTCGCCAGAATTAAAATAGCGAAACAGGTATCTTGTGAAATTTTAAGCTGCTCATATTTCATTATAATTCTTACAAATTTAAATAGCATATTTTGTGATACGAATTTGATTGTTAAATTTACCCGTTTCTCTTTACCTTATGAAGTACGCTTTAAAGAATGTTAAATTAACGCTTTAATCGAACTTTTCTTCACTTCGCCCAAAATTTGCCATTCCTAAAATTACAGCGCTCTTTCTGGCTGCTACCGAACGAATTTATTTTTACTTCTGAATAAAATAAACTACAATTTAAAATTTATACATTTTATTATTCATTTGGCATTTGCCTCTGCTATTTGCTAAAATGATATATACATCCAATGTTTTATAAAATTCAATGAAGTCCCTTTTCATACGTGAATATCTTGTCATCGTTTGGGATTTTATAATGTAACTAATTCACGTCAACTTGATATGCTCATTTCCTCATTTTCATTCTGGATTACAACGACACTGTGAAATAATCCATTTTTAACATTATAATTTGCAAAAAATTCTTGGTTACGAACCTTACATTCATTTTTTAATGCTATGTTTAAGCTAACATAATTTTGATGAGAGTATTTTAAAGTTACCCAAATAGATGACTAGATTTAGTTAAATCTAGCGTTTAAATTGTTATAAATCATTATTTACTGTAATGTTGGTTTGTTTCATCCATCAGCTAATATTTTCCTGAAACTTTATTACTCAAATAACAATGCGAATATTTGATTTTAATGTAAATTTGGTCTTAAATTCACGAAATCCTAAAAGAAAGAAAAGAAAAATTTACGTCCATTCAATTGAAGTAACATTTTTCAACTAAAATTAATTTCATTTCTTTTTTGAAGCGAACTGCTATGCAATTTATAGCTCCGTTTCCGTGTACGAAATTGACAGAAATATTTTCAGATAAAGTCAATGTTTCTTTTGAATTTTCTACTCAAGAATTTACAAAGTAGATATATTAATATTTGTTTTAACCTTGTTTGCGAACTTTAGACAAACGCCAATCTTTTCTATCTAACCAGTGCACAACGTAGCGATACTACTGTAATCTATACGTTACGAGTTTCCATGGTCATCGTTCGGTCACGTCGGAGTACGGACTGACGTGGAACAAAGCCACAATGCGTATACGAGTCAGTTAAATTCAGATGTGCCCTTCTCATCTCTAGTAGTCTCAAATACATCGTACTTGCCGAGAAATGTGGGCTGGACAATTACTAATCAGTCACGAATAATAACGTTTTGCATCTTCGTGAAATATTTATATATATATATATATATATATATATATATATATATATATATATATATAATTATATATTAGGGTTTACAACGGCATTGACTGCGCGTTTGGTGATAATAAATATTTAAATCGTTAGCGAGCTTCTAATAAACACTAATCAAATGTTATCTAAAAAGTCGCACAAAATAGCTAAAGTGACGTCAGTCACGAGTTCTGACATGAATCGAACCTTTGTGATCATCAACAGAGCACAATGGCAAATTGCCCAGCGAAGATCAAACCGCAATGTACATATATATATAAATATATATATATATATATATATATATATATATATATATATATATATATACATATGGAAAGCAAAACTTAATTTCAAAGGGTTGCATGCACTGCCATCTAAACATTCCCCTTCAGAAGCAAATTTCTTAGTTATAATGTTCTGAATTTCTTTTAAATTCTCCATGCCAAAAAGTGATATGAGGAATATCTTGACATTGACTTTAAAGAATAAGTTATGCAATGTTTCAACCTGTATTTGACTTTAATATTGCAATATTCGCGGCCTGTACAATATTATTTATTAAGCACCATATTTGCCAACTTTTATGCTTACTTGAAAGATTTAGTAAAATATAAATCACTTTATACAAAAACGATGAAAGGAGGGTCCATTTTAACGAAATGTTACAATAAAAACTAACGTATGTTGAGAACAAAGTATAAAGGAAAAAGTTAAAAAAATCAAGCTCACAAAATTCATCAATTTGTGTGCATATTGCGAACAAATCTGTTTTCGTTAAATTTTTAAACGAAACATGTTGCGCGACAGAAAATCAATTAATTATCTGGACCTTGTTGTTCTTATCCACTATGTGCAATTTCACTCCGCATATTTTGGCCTTCTGTTTTGGAAGCATTTTTAACTGAAAGCACATCCCAAAAACGATTTAACAACCATCAAGTCAAGTGGTAAATTAAGTTTATACTACAATGAGAGAATATTAGAATATATATCTTCTACAACTCCCGTTCTTTTGTTATTTGTAACTTTTATTTTCTCTGTGAATAAAGTAGATCAAAATTATATTCGACATTGTGCAATTCAAGTTTGCAACACTTTAAGCTTCTTTTAATGTGATCACGATACTTATCCCGTTGTGTTTTTGTTCATTGGTTTAACTATGATGCTCTTCACGAAAATTTTACGGCCACAGTTGTTTATTTTTTTGCAATACTCTTAAAGAATAGTAACTTTTGGTAATCCTTACTCAAAAGTTCAGGTTGTATTCCAACTTAACTAATTATTTTAAAACTCCATTTGTTGTTGCACAGTGCCGGGATGTTATTGAAGAATTTTTGATTGATTCAACTAGCATGATATAATTCTTCTGTAAATACCTTAATTTGCGACTGCACTTTTCACTTAAAATTTGCCGTTCCATTTTGTGTTAAAAATAAACTTTCATACCTGTTGCATTAAATTATTGATGTTTTCTGCAAATTTTGATTTTGCAAGGTGACCTTTAACTGTAAAATCTTTTAATAAACTTCACTCTGTATAAAATACAATTAGCGGACAAGGTATGGCCTAATTAACTATTGCTAGTATGTGCAAAGTTTCTGTTTGTAAATGAATTCAGCCTGTATGCAATTTAATTGTAGAAATTGAGTGGTGCAGTCTAAAAACAACAAATTTATTTTTATTCTAATGACGAGAGAAGAAATTGGCACATACATTTATGAAGGACGTGGAGCCGGAATAGTTCAATAATAATCGTAATATTATGTAAATATTTTAGATCAGGCATTTTGTTGATCATTTACTAAAAAAGCGAAATGACGAGCATTTTAGACTACACACGGGTGGCAAAGTGAAGAACGTTTCCTCAATAGCTGAACAAATTTTTCATAAAAGTCACGCCACAAATCATGCGGATTTACAATTGAACTTCGATACAAAAACGACAATGAGAAGTGCATACCGGAACCTGCCGCATGCAACAAACTAATTCCTCAGAGATATAAGCAAAAGAAGATAGTACATGGTTTAAATATGGATTGGTTTTTATGTTCTTCTACAACCACAACCCGCGCAATCATTAATTACTTTGGTGTGTCTAATGGTTCTATTTTCTCCTTTTGGTTGGGCAGTTTAATACCTAGGGTCAGGTTCTCTTTTAAAAAGAGTACGGATATTGTATTTTGATACTACCATTTTGATTTTCCTACTTAGTTAAGAGTCAAGTATTACCATTACCCTCCGATCATCTTTTGTTTTATTTGAATTCACATATTTCCAGTCATGATAAAATTATATCTATATATATTATATGTATTATATGTATTATATATTATATGTAAATAAGAATATTTCTCCGTTTTAAGCAAACGCTCACACACATACACACCAAAAAAGAGACTTTTCATACGCTTATCTAGTGAATAGTCAGATGTTGCTAAATCGCTGTAATTTCACTGGGATGAATGTACACGTGCAGTAATTGATTACTTCTCAATCCAAAACAAACGAGAACAGATACACACAGGCATGACGTACACTTATCTAGTAAGTCGTCAGTATTTGTTAATAAATCACTGTAATCTCATTTCGATCAGTGTGCACATGCATACATATACACAAACCAATTTGACATAAACATACCTAGTTAAAAACAAGTTATGCTAAAGAGATCGAGCAACAAGTATAAATGAGGCAGTTTAAACTGAAAATTTCCACTTAACATATTGATTTTCAAATTGGTGTGTGATGTGCTTTCCATTGAAAAAGACTTCCATATCCGGAGGTCGAAATATATCGCAAAATTAGGTAGACAACGCATGCAAACAACTCGTAACGCAACACGAGAAACAGGTAAAAAAAAGTACAATGTACACGAGACTACTATAGATGAGAGCCGCATATCTATATTTGCTTTTAATATATATAAATTTCAGTTTGATCCACGCTAGCCAGTTTGCTGTCGTACTCTGATGATGATCATGGAATTTCGTAATTCGGCAGTACGTGTGACTGACGGTAGTTTTGCTATCTTGACAATACAATTAAACAATAATTGATTGCGCGGGTGGTGTTAACAATGCTTTAAATCAAGTTTGCGAGCTTGAAATAAACACCAACCCCATTGTATTTAACCAGTCTACGAACAACATAACAAAACTACTACTACGATTGGTTAAATAGAATAGGATTGATATTTATTTCAAGCTCGCAGACTTGGTTTAAGGAATTATTGCCGCCAAACGAGCAGTCATTTATTGGTTGGTGAAATGTTAATTTCTGCCTTCGAATGTTAGTGCCTCAGTATATGCGTCTCTTTATTTATATTTTTTGTGGTTTAATGTGTCAAAATCAATTTAATTCTCATTTAAAAAAAATAGGATTCAACAGAATAGCAGATAGTACATTCGGTTTGAGTTCTGGTGAAAAATGCATAGCCTGTCTTAACTCTCATGTATATACCTGCTTTATAATAAATTTATGCTTCAATACATAATTTATTTCTCAAAAGAAATGTGATGATTACTCATTCTTTAAACAAATTTTAGTCGTTATTGTTTTCAAAATACATTTTATGTTATATATTGTATCAATAACTACCACAGCTCCAATATTATGCGCCTAATTATCAAATTCTTAAGCCGAAACGTCATTTATTCTGCTCACTGGTGCTGCGAAATATCAAAAGATTAAGTATAATGACTTCTCTTAAAAGAGCTGTCATTTAGTAATATAGCCCACGTATTATTAGGTGAGAGAAATGCTTTCTCTTGTATCATTTACTGAATTATTTACTACATTAGTACTATAACTAATAATAATATTCATATTGAAGCAGAAACCAATTAGTTTGCAGAAAACCCAATCAAATTCGGTAACTTGATTTAATGAAATGTTATCACTGCTCGCGCAAATAAGCATATATTAATTTCTATGAAAACATAAAAATGAATATCATAAGAACCTTTTCAAAATTAATATAATAGTGCGTGAAGCTTCGGCTTAAAAAATCATTCAAATTTTAAAAAATAAATCAAGTTATAATTTATTTTCTTGTTAACAGGACATTCTCTTTTCTGCGATAGTCCGAAAGGAATTTTAAAGTATTTGTTGAAATGCCTTTGAAATGGCATTCACGATTGAAGTTTGTTTGTCAGAAAATGTTTTCAAATCCTTCTTTCTTATTTAAGAAGCAGGTTATTTTGATGTTGCTATTCATCTGAAAGCAAATAAAATATCCAACAATCTCCAAGGCAAAATAATCATGTATAATGCATCAAATTTGTACCTTCTATGCCTAAACAACTTAAAATGATGGATACATACATTCTAGGTAAAATGTAAGCATTGTTGAACTGAATAAATAAATTCCGCTAGACAGTGAAATCATCCTTATTAAGTAATTCCTCTAATTTTATATGAATTGTTTACCGAAATCAGACCCACGAGCATATATTTGAGGATAATATAGCTCATCTCTTACTCCGCAATACTCATAAAAATGTAAAGAAATATTGTAATTGTACTTAATTTCAGTGCTGTTTTTTTTATTAGCCTAATATTTTACATCTGAATTTTTTGGTCTAATTTTTAAACGTTAAGTAAACTGGTGTAAAAATGAAGCAAAGAGTAACAAAACATAGTTTGTTTGACACTAAGTATTGCTCGCAATGAGCGTGTTTTGTATATTTCAATGTATGGCCCTACACCACATACTGTAGATTCCAATCCTGTCCATGGCAGATCTAGCTACTGCTAATTAGTTGCTCAAATTAGTCGAATATTTTGTCTTTTATGACTATTTGTTGACTAACTTTTACTTTGTTTAGGTCATACCAGCAATATCTTCAATTTTGTAAACTTAAATAAAACTAAATCAGTTCAATATACTATCGCTGCCACAAATGGCATTGTCTGTTTCTTGTGATGAAAAACCAAGATTTGTAGACACATCCTTTTTATTAAATCTGGCACAACATATAATTTAAACTAAACATTTCGTGAGTCATGTGGCAATGGAAATGAAAAAAAAGTTTCTATTAGAATTCTGCCCGTGGCATACTGAGATATCTTTGAAAAACTAACAGGATGCTCGAAGCCATAGTTTATCAGTTGAATTTAATTTGATTAATATTATCAATTTTGTGTTAACCAACATTTATAAATGTTTATTTTACGTGGATGAAATATGTTTGAGTGTAATATTGGTATGTATACATTTAAAAAAAACAGCTTAATGTAAAAATAATTTATAGACATGTTTTGCATTTAAGTGCTTTCAAAAATTATGATTTATTAAATTTTTAATCACTCTTTAAATTTCATATTTCATTTTCACCCTCAACGTTGTCTCTATTATCAAGCTGTAGGACAATTTGCTGCGAAACCAGCAATTTAATTTACTGTTTCATAATAGTAATTTGCATTTAATTTCACAATTTAGCTGGACAAAATTGACTTTAAATTGAGTGAGTTTGCCAAACACCATGAACTATTCACTATAGGCTGCAAATAACACACGCATTTTAATGGAAACGTGACGTCCGTAGAATTTGAACGCCAAAGGCGAGATACATATAAATATATATATATATATATATATATATATATATATATATAATGTGTGTGTGTGTGTTTGTGTGTGAATGTGCGTGTTACACGTATATGAACTCGCTTATCGAAAAATAGCATTCATTTGGCGAAATGAAACATTTCTACGAAATTGACATTTTCTGCCTTTACATAATCCCGATACTTTACTCCTTACAACGTTTATCCTTGTGCACCCAGTTTATGTGTATTTTTATGTCACAAATATTTGAACGTTGTCATTGATTAGTTTTCTACAGAAAACCAGAACACTGCATTTATGAGAATATACTTTCCTAAGTAAATGAAAAGTTCAGTTTATCAGGCATGTTGCTAAAAAATTTCAATTTGTATTAGCTTTCACTGTTATTCGTATAAATCATCGTAGCTACACCTAATGCCTTATGCCATTCCGTATTTGTATGTTGTCTTATTCAATTAAAAGGCAAATTTGCTAGACTCCATTTACTCTGTTTATTTTTTTCATAAAACCTTTGTCTTCAATTAATTATCGAATTTCCACATGCTAAAGTGTGAACATAATAATGTATTGGTGTCTTAGATTGATAAAAGCAGATCGGTACTATTAGTAACGAATAGTATTGTGAACGTACTCGTAAATGTTCAAATAGTATGCCAGCGACCCTAACTGCGCTCAGTCTAGTCTGTACTAATCTTGACTGGCGTGTCTACTATTAAATTTTCATTTTTAAAATTCGTTAATGATCAAGCAATAAAAACGTAGAACATGTGTTTATGGCTTGCAAGTGGTATCCGCTAGCTTTTGGAATTGTAACCAATTTTATATTATTTGACAAAAGCATGACATTTGCGTTCTTTATTATGCATCTACCATCTTGTTTGCGTTTTTACCTGCATTTGCTTTGCATCATCTTCAGATTTTACTTTAAATATTATCAAAATTCGCTTTGCATTATGGTATCGACAATTTAAGATTATTATAAATTTACAAATTACCATGCGGATTCGCATGCATATATGATTTGAAAGGTATATGTGCTAATAAAAAGTACTATTGTTACTATAATACAATAAGTGCACTAAATAGCATATTAAATGTCAGCTAATGTACGGTTTCAATTGTACCAAGAATAAGACGTTAACAAAACCAAACAGGCAAAACTGACTTTGAGCACACTTCAACAAGATTTTTTAATATTTTCTAAATAGAGAATATATCGCATTGAATGGAAAAAAATTTATGCTAAAACTGGTATTCAATTTGCATTAACAAAAGTATCACATTCTTTGTTACAAACAACACGACCGCCAATTGGTGTTTGAATTTAACAAGCTTCTCTGGAATATTTGGCTCATATTGAGGGATTGGTAAAGATTGACTAAATCCTCGTCTGTAAGACGTATTGCTGTGCAAAATAATATAGATTGAGGCATGTGTCGTTTCAGAAACAGCTTTATTCATTTATTGCTTCATGTAAATGTACAGACTATTTATTATGGAAATGTATGGAGGAAATCTGCATTACAAGCCAAAAAATAAGTAAAGTGTTTAACTCGATGATTGTTAATTGAGGAAAAACTGCTAGATATTTCTCATTCTATTTCACTAAAGATTGTTTTACGTATTTTGCGAATATATAAGATATTATTTTATTTTCTGTGTTACTTGTAAACACTAATCTCAAATTTAAACTATAAAACATCCATATATATTTCGAATTCTACTATCCGCAGCTCCTGTTTACTTATAATGCACAACATACAGATTATATAATAAGTAACTTCATAAATTTGCCAACGATAATTTTGTATATATATATATATATATATATATATATATAATGAAGTAATATGGCAAGATTTTATGGTACATATCAGTATAAACGAAACATTTCATAAAGTACTAGATTTAATCCATTATGTAGACCGTATTCAATCCTTCTGGTTATTTATCAACTACTTCCCAGAATTTCCGCTACCAGGGCTCAAATATGGCAAATTTTTCAATTAAGAACGAAACTGGTCTGCATGAATAATTGCATACGCTATCTTCGGTATTATTTAATTTATTCTAATAATATACGTATATATATATTTTCAATTTTATTTATGTAGATATATGCAAATGTACAAAAATTGGTAATGCAGCGTGAATAATTAATGGAACGAAAATTAATACAAATTTGACATAGTGTAGGATTGAAAATAAAGTTTACTTTTCTATACCATACGTCAGGTTGTTCTGGGCGAACCTCTGGCAGAAAACAGAACTGATTTATTCTAAATCCGCACCAAATTTCAGTTAATTTAGAGCCATCCACTTGCAATTCTCTCCTGACTAATTTTTATTTCTAGTGGACTCCCGAATTACATGCATATATATTAATTGTCTACATTTAACTTTCAAACATGCTTTCAAGTTTATTTTCATTTTCTTTATAAAAATTATGTAATAGTGGAATCGGATGTCCAAACTGGTTTATGAACTAACCTGAAAATATTTGGGCCGACGAGCCAAATTATTAATGTGACCGGAACTTTCGGATGTTGCCTAATTTAAAGCTTGCCCTGAATTTGACATATATCTGCCAAAATGTGTCATTACGTTTTCTTCAAGGAGTACTTATGACCCTACAAAATTTGAACAAACAGGCAACTAATTGACGATAATTTCCCTACGAAAGTGGCATGATACCGATGATAATATTACAAATAGGAGCATATATATAATTAAATTAATTAGTAAATGCTTTTATACGTCGACTTGTATAATTGGTGGAATTATGAATTGGAACATGTTGGTGTTTAGGATTTTGAACAGGCCATCGAAAATAAGTTTATATACATTTTATAAAGTTGTATGTTGATATATGAGCAAAATCCACCCCACAGAGAATGCTGAAATTGGTGATGGGAATGTTTACAACAAAAATGAGTATCTTTATGTAGTTATGTTTGAGATACATTCAAAAATGCAGGTTATGCTAAATATTGATTTTCAATGGCAAAAATGTTTTTCCTGTGAAGGCAGGACTTTGCTCAGTTACCTGTTATTTTTGTGTGCAACAAGGTTTTTACTTCCTCTGCCTTTATTTAGATTTCGGACGTTTCAGTACTCTAAAAGCTGTAAAATTAGAAAAGAGGCAACCTACCTGAACATTCCATTTAATGTAACTCTATAACCCACACGGCAAACAATTACATAGAAACGACTTTAACACACACGCTCGATGAAGCTAAATTACGCATTTTATAAAATAAATTTATATATAAATCGCCTGTTGAAGCATAAATTTACAGAAAAACCAATATGTACAACACAGTTTAAAACAGCCATTTCCTTTAAGACTTAAATCAACTCGAAAATACCTACCAGACTTTCTTTTGCAAATTTCGGAAACCAAGGCTATTAATCTATATTACGTACATAAATACATTATATAATGGTAAATAGGAAACGAGAAACGTGGATTATGAGACACACGGATGAACGGACAGTTCCAAAGTTTATACTAAAATCGTACTTGGAATAAGATAGTATATAACAATTTTCGCTGGGCATAGTTCTTTTTCGTTTTATCTTGCAGAAACGCCTATAAGTCTTTCGGATTTGATACGTATTTTTTTAATAATGCGCACAGCTCTTGCGGGAAGTTTCTTTCCTTTGCCAGCTGACTTAAGTCTAAATTAATGTAGAATTTTGGTCCAAGCGATTCGACTCCTAATTTTTGATCTGATGAAGTCAAACACGTGTAGTTAAAAATGAAAGCGTCATGAGGTGCGTTGGTTACTTATTCATTATCAAATAAATATCTGCATAGTCTCTTATTTGCGCTGTCGACTTCATCTATAATCAAGAGATAACAGCGCTCTTGAGCTCCACAGTATCGCATGAAGTAAGCATACCGATACCAGGTTCAGACGCGAAATCTGGTTGTCAACATTGTCAAGTAGCAGATTCTGAGTTTCAACTGCATTCTTTGTTAATCGCTTTAACATTTTCTTAGTTGCATGTGTCGAAGCTGAACGACATAGCTCTTGAAATTATTACCATGTACAACAAATAGAATCTTTTCATTTCGCAGGCCTCACCATATCTGCATTTCAGGGAAATATAATGATTGATATTTAAGTGTGGTGAAACATGTTAGCAATTGCACAATACATTATTGAAATCTCCCATGTACGTTAGTCAGATGACGAGGTGTTGTGGATTATCAATAGTCAGTTCGACTTAGGCTAGAAATAAAATAAAAATCAAGCATTGAAGCTGGGTAAAAGGTAATACACAGAAATGAATGGACGCACTGATGTTTCGTAGATTTCAATTTTCCGTTTCTTTATCCTATCAAATTATAGACATATATTCATTTGTTTTATTTGGAGATAAGTAAAATAGAAAGTTACTTGTTGCTGAGAGCTATAGTTTTATCTTTACGTATGGAAACGGCACCATGAATCTTTAAGAAGCATGCGTTTTGAAAGTACTTTATATCTATTAAGGATAAAATTAATATTCACCAAGATAGATCACTATCACTATCAACCATTTATTTCTACAGCGAGGCTCAGTTCACATACCAAATAATGATTCGAAAGGTAGTTGCTGAAATCCGAAAATATTATCCTACATTTTTAAGCCGTAATTGCGATTGGTTACATTTATAGTAAATAAATCCTTGCATAGACGAACTTGCCTTGCACAGGTGGATTTGTTATTAATTGCATTTTATCACATGGCTTTCCTTCGTAACACTCATTAAAACTCTGATCATAATATATTGTATAATGAAATTTTATTCTTATTTTATTTTGCAAATGAGTTGTACAAACATAATTGCACAAATCGTGACCTTATGTTTTTTACAATCAATTAGATATCAACTTTACGTTTCGTAAATCAAAATGGGAAGCATGAGATAATCCCCAATCTAATTATATCTAATCTATCGCAAAACATAACAAATCTACTGTCAATCACACGGTCTGAAAGTGCTTCAATCTTACATGATCATCATCATATCACCTTGGCAAACTGACTAACAGGAGTTTTGCTATGATATGCAACTGACTAATTACAAATTAATTGATATTTTTTAAGCGAGGAAATTTGGTTTTCTGATTTATGAGCAGGAACCGCGCAGTAATTTGATTGTTTAGTGGTACAAATTTTTGTACGTGCAACGAATGCCACAAGATTACTTACAAATTATGCGGCCGCAATTTAATGCCAATTACAAGGTATATGAGACTACAAGTTGTCTGAGACGCATATCTGATTTAACCAACCTTATATATACGTTGCCATTTCATCTTCGTTAATCAATGTGCTGTCGTGCGCTCACGGGCTTTATGTTTGGTCAAGAAACGCCGTTACTTGTGGCTAAAAGTAGTTTGCTGTTTTGTAATTAACCAGATAAAAATAAAATTGGTGTTTATCTCAAATTTTAAACACATGATTTAAAGAATGTTATCGCCATTTGTGTCATCATTGGTTGCTTGATTGTACAACTTATAAATGTGGCAAAAGTTAAAAAAGTACTTGGTTTTTGATTGTATAAAATGTGTCCAGCGACGCTACTAAAGTTGACATCCGCATATCGTATTTTCCATCCTTAATAAACTAATTGCAGTTGGATCTTTATTAGAAATTTTGCCGTTGTGCTCTGACGATCATTATGGACGTTCAAAAAGAGTCAAAATCACCAAAGTTTTGCTATTTTTAAAACACATCAAATGCAATGTTATTGATGTTTATCCGAAGCTGAGAAACTGGGTTTAAATAATTGGTATCACCACCCGCGTAAGCATTGTTTTTTATGCTTAGCACAGTATTTAAATTCAATACCTTAAATGCGTCAAATATAGTAACAGTTTGAAAATATAATATATATCTTTCGAATTGCAAATTGTTTAAATTTTCGCCTGCTAGAAATTGGTGTGGCCTACACTTTATCAGGTTAGTCTATTTAAAACTTTTTTCTAAATGCCTTGTTTTTTAGGACCGTTTAGAACAGTTGTTGCCAAACATATAATGTCTGTTCTATTTAATATGAAAACCGTACACAGAAACATCACACTTTTTAATGCATAAGCTTTGTTATAAAAAACATCGTTCATATTGAATTAGACTTTGTATACTTTGGTTGCGGCGATTTTAAAGTTGTTAAAATGTCAAATTTTGAAAGAGACTTGCCGAGTAAACTGTATTGAAATAAAGATATTTAGTATAAAGTATTAGCAAATACTATTACATTTTAAATTACTGAATGGTGTCGAGCTCTGGTTATAGTATGGCTTTTAGAAGCCTTCATTATTTGCGACTTGTTAAATAAAAATTTTAATTGCGTTTATATGACATTCTGAAACTGGACATCAAAGGAAAAAGTAACTTAATTGTCATATATGTTGAAATTTTGTCCATTTTATTTAATTAAACTTTGCAATGATGCACGTGTAGCGCAAAATATAGGTTATGTCAACACCTCGCATTTGTTATAAATAAGAGTTTCGCCATTTATTTTCTCGGGATAACGTAAATATGTTCATCGACGCTTCACTGTAATTCATTTCGTGAACGCGTATTTGTTGCGTAAAATATTGCTTAGCATTTAAGAATTAATTTTATTTCTAAAAATGGAAAATTGATCCATATTATTACAAATAATCAAGTTTTTGGTATTCTTTATAATTTTTAACTTCTAAAGGTGCCAAGATCGCAAACTGTTGATTTAATAGAAGTACAATTACCAAGTGTAAAATAGTTCAAATGCTGTAAACGGGTTTAACACGTGCTCTGGTGATGATCAATGAAGGTTAACAAATTTTAGTCGGTGTAACTAACTTCAATTTTTATTCAACTGTTAAAATTCTAATAGTTATTAGATTTATATGTGCTCGATTTTGGACATAAAACAAATCGGCTCCTTCTCTCCATTAAAAAATCAACATAATTATAATTATCCAATTTGAATACTTTTTCAAAAATCTCATTTCAGCATTTCAAAATTATGTATTTATGCTATATGAACAATTAAACCGCCATTGAGGAATGATTATCTAATTTCTTTGGCCGTTAGACCATCTTGTAAAAGATAAGCAACAAATATTACAAAATATAAGATAACTTAGAAATAACATTTCTATTAAATAGAATGCTCTGTCTCGAATCATTAATATTGAAAACACACTATATATATATATATATATATATATATATATACATATATATATATATATATTCTGAAACAATTCCCATGTTGTTTAGACAATTTTTAACAAATAAATGAAAAAAATTATTACGTTATTGCAAACCACAAATAATAAAACCTACTTCATTTTAACTAAACAGAAATTTGATGCAATACATCGAACGACAACAAAAAACTGTGAAGGTCCACGAACATTACGTATCTATTTTTTATTTATGTGCCGATATAATTGACATTTATGTCATTTAATTTTATGGAAGATTTTATTTTTATTCATGCAGATTTATCTATAAGGGAATTAATGAATGAAATTAGATTCCTGTTATTTATTAAATATGGGATAAAAAATAACAAAACGACTTTCGACGTAATGTTCTTTAACAAATCTAAAATAGACAGGAAAGAGAGGAAATGAATAATGTTTGTGTGTGAAAGAGAGAAGAAGAATGATAATTATGTGCTTGTGCATGACATTAGGCTTGCATACATGTCCGTAAGGGCAATTTTATATAATTTGTACTATTTCAGTAATTTTAATGATGTGTGCCGACATCATGAAATGCACTTGTTGTGTGGCTGTTCTGTTATTATTTTCTATTGTTCACGTCTCGATTGACTGTTTTGATAGACATTTGTTCGGCTAAAGAGCAAGTAGCAAAGAATATTTCTAGAGGTAAGGTGGGATCTAATTCTTAAGTCTATTGAAATCATTTTTAATGATGACTGTGAACTTAATTACATTAAATCTGCTAATACAAGTTAACTGGAAAAGGATTGCAGAGTTGCATAAATACACACAAAGGTATGTATGCATACGTGTTGAAATCAGGTATTATGTCTCGATTTGATTATTTATACATATTATGTACACCTTGCTGGCCGATAAGTGACGCCTGTGCTTTAAAGCCGTAGTAACGCCAACTCCATATAAAGCCATTATCAACGCGACTCCAAATCCACCAATGTATAGTATGTACAAAATTTGTAATATGCACCGACTGCATGATTTTGGACGTGGGCCTAATTGTAGCGATATTAATATTAACCGCCTATTTGAGAAACTGTAACTTTTTCATGAACTTGTAACCCGGCATCGATTGGTGTTTCAATAAAATTTTCGTGGCGTAATTAGCAACAAGTTTGTTCAAGTAAGACCTTAAGTATATGCTAATATTTAGCATAAACAAAAGGGTTGACCAAATTACTTTAATTTTACAGTTTCATAGGTCCCTTTGTATGTGCAAAAAGAAACAGGAATTTTAGGAAATACAAGAACCGTTTCTCTCAAATATTATTCGCAAGTATCTACAGATGGCCATTTCTTTAAATATAAATTGAACTGTCAAATAAAATGGAAATATGTACGCTTAAAGAGAGTGTCAAATCAGAAAAGAACCAATCAATTGCGTGCATCACATCCAGTTCGCGCTCAATGCCCCAAAATGCTTCTTCTGCCTGCATAAATACAGCTACAGTCTGTTTATCCATAAAACTTCGTATGTGGCTAAATCCTTTTTGCTATAAAATTTATTAATTATCTTAAATGCTACGTCTGGAGAACATATTTCTGAGGTTTCAACGATGCTTTGCGCAAGTGAAGACGTGTATTTACCATTTAATTTAAAAAAAGTTTTTAAGTTGCAATGTTCTCTCACTCGAGTAATTAACTGTCTGGTCGATTGATCTACGTTGTTTTATTAACAGCTTGCGCATGTATATTGCTAAGGATTATTTGACTTCGACATAAACGGTTGTTTTTCTTTGATTGCTGGCAAATGAAAGTGTGCTACTTTAAATGACAATCGTAGTTTATCTGCATTAGATGTTCGTGTGCTATGCGAGAATCTGCATCCCCTGAGATGGGATGTTCAGTTAAGCTGTTTTCTTTACTGGTCCATAATACGTCTATTTCTGTTGACTTACTCTTTTAATAATTGACTATATTAAGTTTCTAGGATAGACGTTAGACATTAAACCGTCTATTGATATAGAATATTAGCTGGCGTTTGAATTTTGACTAACCAAATAGTCAATTCTAGAAAAACAGCCGCGAACTGTTGATAATTTATATTGAAAACACACGAAACCGCTGTAATGCAAATACAGTGCAGACCAGGTTGGTTAAAGACAAACTGGTCTATTTATTCTTGCTTTCGTATGTTTATTTATTAGTACATCCAAAAAAGACAGACTATCATTTCCTCGTGCTCTGACGTGCAACTGATATTTTTATGCGCTTTGTTGTAACAGTGAAACAATTTTCATGATTGCAACCTTCTTTATGGAAAAGGAAAATATCACCTATCTATCGTATGTATTGGGTACATTTAATTATACCACTCCTTAATGACGTATTCTCGATATTATCTAGGATAATCTCTGCCAGCCCTGGAGATAGAGGGCTCTCTATTGCCAACCTATCAGTTCTATTATCCCACATTACTCACCCAAATATATAGTGGTTAAAGGGCGTAATACCGTCTCCTACTGATGAGTCGCCAGTAAGCACTAAACGAATGTGCATGAGATTATACTTTCCGTTCATTATATCTTTGTTTTATCCTTCTGGTCACAACTGAACCAATTTGTAACTAGGTTCGCAACGACTATTACATACTTGCATATATATTAGTTCTCCGCAACAAACCGTATTTAATTGTTAAATATTTAATTCAATGATTTCATGCTTACCGCGAAATGTGACAACTGATATCGATCAAGGCCGAGGTGTATGGATTTACTGGAGTAACAGGTGTTCAGAAAATGTTGTAATTCTCAATTTCGGTGAACTATAGCATACATTGATATCCATTATGTTGGTACCATGTACCAGCTCGGAAACCATACTGTTAGTAAAATGTACCTTTTCTGTAATATAATGTTGGTATCGGTTACTAACATAATAGCCATAGTGTTAGTTTCCTTTACAGACTCGGGGTATATATTATATAGAGTGAGTCAGCGTTGAAGTCGCATTGTCGAGACTTCATATAATGTAAGCTTCACTACTGCAGGTTTACACATTCGTCTTGGAGACTGTAGCGTCCTATTATCCCACACCCATCACCCAAATATATGGTGGTTAAAGGGCGTAATGCCGGCTCCTCTTGATGAGTCGCCAGTAAGCACGAAATGAATGTGCATGAGATTATACTTTCCTGTTCATGCTGTATTTGGTTTATCCTTCTGGTCACAGCTGAACTAATTTGTTACTAGGTTCGCAACAACTAATATGTAATTACCAAGTAATTTGCGTATTTGGTCCAGAATACGAACTAACCATTTAGCCAATACATGGAACGGAGAAATAAATTTTACCTTTAAGATATATTTGTGTTGCACAGCAATTATTTCAGTTTACGCCTAAATGTTAGTATATATTCTTAGTTATTATGCCTAGACCACCTCTAATTCATATTGGTTAGAAATTTTTATAGCTACATAAAATGGCAAGAATAGTTTTTTTACTATAAATTTATTTTGGATTATAAGTTTACTCTTAAGTTTTGTTCAGAAATTCAACCGTTGTGCGTAATGATCACGCCACTAATTTTCCTGTTTCTTTTTTGCTTTAGGAGGAACTCACCGATGCCGGTGGAATTAAAGCATTAACCTGGCTAATTAAGAACAGACAAGTGTACAGTGATGTCGAGAATGTCGGTGATGTCCGAACGCACACCATCATGTTTAATGCATCGGCGGTTGCTTCAAACAAGCAAGCACAACAGGTAAACTTCATTTGAAACTCTTATTTTATAATGTCTTTATAGAAACGAGGTACGCTCTAAACTTTCTTATCTACAGTAGTTAATATGGAGGATGTTGAGACCTTAGAAGGAAACGGACGAACCGACACCCAGCCACCACGAAGATGTACTTGATGCGTACATGGAAATGAGGATCAGTCGGATCGTTGCGAAACTGATAGAGCAAAGCGGCAATCCACGAAAGAAAATCGGCGATACTAAAAATGTTATGCTCGCACTGTGAAATCATTCAAGATACGTCTGACAGCTATACCAGTTCACAGCCTTACGATCAGTCTGCTCTCGTGAGTTGTATTTGAGAAATTGTCCAGAAACCTTTTGGCACTATCAATGTAGCTAGATGAAATACTTCTTTTGAATTTGAATTTGCTGATGATTTTCATATTTTTCCGTCCAAACTTGCTGAAGCCCGAATGAAAGTGCGACTGTTGATGCCATTTTATTAAAAGCCATCGAATTATTGTCACTGTCCGATTCAGAGGAGTCTTCTTGCGGCCTTAATTTTCCCTTAATTTTTTGGTGGATGAACCATGATTTTTGTCCTTCAGTCCTGTGCCTGACCAGATCCCAACAAGAGAAACACTCCGAGTTTTGTTTACATTTCTGTATATGCATGTACGTATACATTTATTTTCATTGTTTCCGTTTTGTACAACCAACCTCATTTTGTATCTATTTACACTGATGTCGTTTTTTACAACAAATTGATTGTAACATCCGCGCAATTGTGTTCACACTATCAAATGAAAGCTAAATTTCGAATGTAAGTAAAATTGATCAAATATTAAGTTTGACTCTGATTAACTGGCCTTTCCTGGCCAAATGAATAACAAGAGATATATTTAGTAGACAATACAGTTTTTCTACGGTTGTTTGTCAGAGCGTTGTCAGACCTCGTAAGCAAATTGACATTTGTAGCTGAGTTTTGAGTACGAGCTCTCTGTCCTGGTCATAAGAACGTAAAATCTGAATTTCCTTGTCATCATCAATCAAACGAAAAAAATCTTTGGAGGAACTCAGATGACGGCGTGGTCACCAGCAACCCTCCAGAAGTCCACAATTATCGAAAAAAGTTTAGAATCATAAACTGGTTGTACAAGCCATAAAAAATGTAACGGTGCACGTGGAATAACAGACGACCAATTTAAATCAGTTGCGCTATACAACAGGTGAAAGGAAGCCTAAGTGTTTAATTAATAAAATGGTAAATATTTATGCTGATACTTTTTAAAATTTTTGCAGCAAATCGCCACATTTATCTAACATTGTACAATTAACCAGAACGTATTTATTGCTTTACTCGAAAGAATTGATAAGTAACAGTTTACACACTAAAGCGTTTACAGGTGTGTACGAAGTCGATTAACATTAAAGCCAGATGTATGAAATTCACACATGTATGTGTGGTTAATGAATTTATAATGTGAATTTTATATTTCGCTTAATGGGTGTAAATTGGCAGAGTGTAATAGCTGAATAATGATTATTATTTGTCATCTGAGATAAGATATCAGCCTACGCGACCAATATATTTAGACAAATTCATAGATGTAAAATATTTTTCCTCTTGATCATCACTAGACCTATAGTTTAACTATTATTGCCAATATAAATTTAGTTATAACAAGGTCAATTAACGATTATTCTGTACAGTAATCTATGTTTTACTTCGGTGTGCACGAATTAAAAAGAAATTATAATTATTAAACTAATAAAATGAAGAATAAGCAAAAACTAAAGCGACTACAAAATAAAAACTTCTAAATCTACTAAAGATCTATCTGCATTTTAATGGAGATTTGTTTAATCTTTTGCTAAATAAGTCAGTTAATTATTACCGATGCGTTGTATTAAAATTTATATATATTTATATTATAATTATTAAAGAAGCATGACAGGTAATCGATTTTGACACCATAAGAATATATACAGATACACAATGTTAAATTAGACAAATAATTGCACAACAGAATAAAATTAAAGAAAAGCATCGTAAACAAATGCTGAGCAGGTTCTATTAATCAGATTTACTTTCCTACTCCTCATATTAGTACATAAAATATTTTCTTGTTACAAAGCTTAAAGGCCTGTCAGATGTGTCCAAAAATTTAAATTAGCTCAATGCTAAAACATAAATATTTTGAATGCGGTAAAATCCTTACAATCATAAATTGAACAATGCAGGGCTTTTTGTCAGGCATTTGTTAGAAATATTATTTTGTGCTCTAGAAGCTTGTTGCCTGTTTGCAGAAATTGATGGAACAAATTAACAAAGCACAATAAAATCTGACAATTATAATCTGTTCCAAATTAAGGTGGTTTATTTATAAATTAATCGAATGGTTTCTATAGAAGATACAAAAAGTAATCTGAGGTACACGTAATTAACAACAACTATTCTGTGTATAAAATGAAATTTCACGATCATCTCAGTCTCGAGTTTCTATAATTACTTAAATTATCGATGACAGTTTAGATACAGTCTACTATTGACTTTGATCGCACAAATGGTCGTTGCACGAATTGTCTATCACATAATTTAATGTGGAGTTTAAAAATTTGCTAGTAAACACACAGGTAAATTTTAAAACTTTTGTTTGAATGCGTTGGTTGCTCGGCTACAATTCATTAAAAGTTTCTTCTGTTCCGTGTAATTTTTCTAATTGCCTTATTTTATAAATAAGCTACGTCACATTAGTACTTGTTAAATATTTTTTTAAAACATTAACTTTAATTAAGGATTATGAATTTACACAATTTTTTGTCAAATATTGTGGATTATACCACTACACCAGTTTTCATATTGAAACAATATAGCCTTCATTACTTATTGACTTTAAAAATAAGCATAATGGTTTACTTTCTTAATTCATTTTGTTGACTGAAACTCAACACACGGATAAATGTTGTTGTTGGTCAAGGTTGAACCGGCATTGGATGCAGCCAGTGCTGTTCTGTGTAATCTTGCTGCTTATCCGCGTTTAAAGCAGGCAGTCCTACACGATGGCCTATTAGCTAAGGAGGGTCTTATTGAGAGCGTTCTCCAGCCGGTGGCCAATCAGGTGATAAGAGAGACTGCAACATCATTGGATGACAGAGGATTGGTTAGCTTAAGAAATGACGGTGTTAAATCGGCTTTTACAAATATCTTATTCAAGAATTTCGGCGCCATTCTTAGGTGGGTCTAAGTATAATTTATAATATGCATAATATGGAAACATTTTTTTCTTAAAATAAAGTTTTGCGTAATTATAAATTATGCAAAACAATTTATAACTTTGTTTATGACGATTTTTTATAAAATCATTTATAATCTTTAATGAGAAAGGCTACGTATATTTGCTGATGGTGTTCAGGTAAAGATTTTTTTTAAATAGCGACCGAAATTATTTTCCATACTCTTAGTTAAAGCATCTTATTGTGTCAGATGTGGTGATATAAATTCTTTGAATACAGTTTGCGCTTTTGAGATATTTTTTTAAAATTTGATTAATTCAGTCACACATCATAGCAAAACTACGACCTATCGCAGATAATGATGCGATTTAACCTTCTATAGTCAGCATGAGAGCACGCAGGTTTTCTGACTAACACGGATCATACAGCAATGAATATATAAAATATCACTAACCCCACAATAGTTAATTGATAATTTAGTCTGTTTTTCCAAATTTTGTTTTTTTTCACTAATCAACAATTGACGTCATTGCTAATTGTTAAGGCGCTATTTCGTTGAAGACAAACTTCCATCTTGGTCGATATATTACTCCTAGAACACTGAGTAAAACATAATAAACAAAGAATAAAAATAAGATATCAATCTCAAGTCATTTGTCTCTTTATTTTATATATGCCATAATCGGTTTACACGTTAGTGACAAATAGACAGTCACCATCTAATTACTAGTGACCATTTTGAATGTGTGGCAATATTCGCATAATTAGAAAGTTATTTTGTAAAATCTGTTTAACTCGTGACAATCCTGAGTAGAAAGCTGTAATTAGCACAAATTTTCTGAGACTAGATAAAAATTAAAGAACGATTTTTGATTCATATTGTGGAATTCTTAAACCATAATATAGAAAATGGGTGTGGCATGAGGAGCAAAATGCGACAAAACGCGCGTAAGTACTAAACCGTAGATGCCTCAAACTTAAATAATGCTGTTTAATCGAGGTATTAAAAACCTTGTTGATTCTTCAAACTTAAAGCGTGGTTGTGGCCAAATTTCCAGCTGACATCAATGTAATTACTCACAAGGATAAAACACTTGCGCTTGACTACCTTATAGTTTTCATATATTTGTGGGTTGCAGAAGAAACGTAGGTCTTCATGAGCATAATAAATTATTTAATATGCGATCCAAAGCAATGAAGATAATAGTCTTGAACTTCATGATGCTGGAATGTTATTGATCAGATAGGAATGTCCAGTCAAATCCGTACTATGATAAAACGAGGATAAAAGGTCATTTTATTTATTAAACGGTTAGCAACGTTATCCTTAGATTAAATATTGCAAATGCGAACAATTATCAACCTTTAATATTTGAATCGGTGTAAAAAAGCGACAGTTATGTTTTATTAAACATAAAAAACACAGCCACGAAATGGTGAACAGAAAGATATTGACTCCCAAACTAAAAATATATCAAATTTTTATTAACCATAGTTTCGTATGAGATTTATAAATGGGAAAACAAGCAGAAATTTAGTTCTACGTAAAGAAAAGGAAACTATGAATTCAATTATGGCAAAATGCATTAAATTAGTCGAAACCATGGCCCGTAAGCACTGCTATACTTTTTATACCGCTGTTTTAAAAAAAAAATTATACATAGGAATATATGTTTTACATCGAACTAAATCTGATATGTCGTATGTTTTTCAAGATAGTGCATTTGAAATTTTCAGTTAACCCAATGATTTGAGAAAAAATCTTATCATCCATTCTTGTAAATTATGACAGGATGAGGGCATTTAATGTTTAACCAAATGTGATCGTAATTATGTTGGCTTGGCTCAAGCCTCAAATTTGGCAGAGACCAGGGGCGCTGAGTGTAGTCTTATGATATATCTTTTTATACTGATCAGACCTACAATTTGTTTATTATTAATTATTAAAAGTCAGAAATTTCCCATAGACTTCCATTGTCTTAACTCAGTGATTTAAATATTCTTGGGAGACACTGTATTGCAAATTATATTCTCTTTGCCAAAGTTATCACACCTCTGAAAGTTCAACAGAGAGCTTTAATCGGGGCCGTAATATCAGTTGCATCTGAAGTGCAAAAAACAGGAAATTGTTTACCAAGACCACGAATTGAAGCTCAGATGCTAACAGTGAAGCTCAAATGATATCTGTGGTAAAAAGTTCACTATCAGTTTCAGACTGTGAATATGCATAAAATTTTGTTTGCTTTAAGAACACAAAGAAATTCATTCAGAGTATAAAGATATTACACACACAAGTAGTGTGGCTCTTTTGCCCCAAGGCCAGCCAACATCAATGTTAGTTCACTAACTTTAATTTCTGGTTTTAGATAATATTGCATTGATTTATCCGTTTTATAGTAACTATCTTATCATTTGTGAAAAACGATTCATGTTTATACGAATAACAAACAATGTTTGAAGTTTGTAAAATTAAACGGTCCTTTATTGCATAGGTGACGGTATAAGTTATTTTAATCAAGGTTGTGAGCTTCATATAAGGCACTAATCCGTCTATATGTATTATTTTTAATATCAACTAAAGATTGCATCAGTTGGCACCGACAGGTTTCGTCCTTATTGACAACTCTTCAAACACCGTCCCGAATTTTACAACGGACCGAGCTCGAAGTTTGGTATTTTGGCTTCTGTGTCGATGACTCTGTTCACTATGTCACCTTGCAATATTTCAAATACACGCCTATTGCTACAATGCGAAAAAGCGAATTAAATTTTTATCTGATAAGAACTTAACTAGAGTCTCATTTATGTTGTTAGTGAGGCGAAGCCATAAACTAAGGTAGATTGAATAAACTTTAATTTTTATAGTATTTCTTTCATTCCAAGCTTCACAAACCTGAATTCATGGTGTTATCAAAATAAAAGCCACAAGTAAGCAAAAATTAATTAAATTGGCATATCCGCTTTATTAATTAAAGTGTTTTTTTAATTTTTAATGATCTAGCCATATAGCATTGCGAAAGCTACACAAAAATGTCTCCTAACTTCATTAAATATGTGCAGCTGACATTAAACTAAAGATCAATTTTTGCCTAACTAAAAGGGGTGGAGCTAATTCCCTGATATTCTATTCTTCATATATGCATTAGTGATTTTTCCTCGTTATAACATTGAACGAACATTGGTCGCGTGGGCGGTGATAACAATTACTTTAAATCAGGGTTGCTATCTTGATATAAACACCTGACACATTAAATACAAATATTTGTCAGAATAGACCAAGTATTGCATAGTGTGAAAAAGGTAATTCATCCAGTAGACCGGTTTCCTCTTTATTACAAATTCACCATTTACTGTTCAGAATTTGCTGAGGGCAGTGTTCTTACCTGGGCAAGTCTGATTCTGAATATGTTGCTCAAACCACTGAGCCACCCGGCCGCACCTCGGTAGTTAGCATGTCCTCGTACCATCGAGTTAATTAACATGGAAGGTCGCAAAACATCAGTAGGTGCGAATAATGCTATTTTTCTATTATTGTGTGACCAGATAAACAAAATAATACTGCTTACATTAATAATAAAAACTTGTTTTAGAGAATTGGAAAAGGCTCCCATATGTTCTGTGGAATTTATTGTGATTTTTAATTAAACTTATTTACGATCTACTTTTATTTATGGATCAAATGTTATAAAGTATTGTTAAGAAAAGAATAATTATGTTTTTATCTACAGCTTCTTATATAGTTTTCCTATGTCATTAGACAGATTCGAGTAGAATTAAACGAATAAAACTTATGAAACAATTTATTTGAATGTCTACAAGTTCAAAGAAAACCTACGTCTTACCAAATGATTTAATTGTTGAAATTCTTAACAGGCTTTTATTAGTCGATGCCTAATGAACATTAACAATATTTTTGGTGCGTCAACTTTCATCTTAACTCTTTGAATATTTATTCCATGGATTTGCAATAATTATTAATTTTGAGGCTATGTAAATTATATAAAAAATCAATTGTCATTCAGGCATTTGTAGACTTTTCAATTATTTTCTATATGAATAATTGTTTTACCATTTTCACAGATACTGCGATTATACTTTTTTTATTTCCCCCCCGGGTATCCAAAAAATGAGCATCAATATGTTCTCGGAGATTTCAAAATTCAGACCATCTCCTCGTTGCAAATTTTAGCCTCATCTGTAGATATTTGAAGCGAAGCAAAAACTGTTATTTATGAATGATAATGAAAGTAATAATCCATTTTGTTTACTTCAGTGATAACACTAAAGCAAACCGAAATGTTTTTATCATGCACTCATTATTGAATGTGATTATTGTTAAACACTGCTGTTTGGGGCTTTAATAAGCCTTATTTCGACTATCTGTTATGTACTAAATTCAGTGTATTTTTTGGTTGAAAAAATAGGTGTTAAAAACCTGCTAACAAATTTAAATAATTGAGACATAGGAGATAATATTAAACGTAAAATTAACATAAAATGAAATTTTTACGCTTGCCTAAAAATTAAAGGTTCTTCAATAAATATTAGTTGTATCCATATGTCACTGGCGATCGCAGCTGTAAGCGTGGTCATCGGTCATCACCTGGAGATGTAAGATCCCCGTAGAATCTCTACAATAATGCAAATTGTCATTTTTACGTTTACAGAAGTAAGGTTAATTTGTGGTGTGTCTGTCGAACTGATGACATAAACTAACATTTTATTGGTCATGTTGAATTTCTACTGCGTCGTGCAATTTCATTTATTCATAATTTAAAAAAAAGATTAATGTAAGTTTAAATTAACCGCACTTTTAACAAACATTTTTCACGCAGACTTACTTGTTTCCTTTGCTCCGGTATTGCCCAACAAATTTTAGAAGCTACTTATTAGTTATATTTTGGAACCATTCAAATTTTTGTGTGACTGCTTCGTGCTAAAAATGAATTTTTCTAATAATTTATTTAACCATTTTGTTGAATAAGTTTGTTTTTAAATTGATTGACATAGATTTCGTTGTAGCTTCACATTTAAGAGCTAAGAGAGTATTTAAATATCGTTAATATTCAGTGACAGCTTTTCGTCTAATTGAAAATCAAATAGTTTGTTTCCTGTTGGGGTCACGTGTACAATTTGTTTGAAAAACGGCATCAGCTGTGCTGCTGTGTTGCGTTCCAAAATACATAACAAATTGATTGTACAGAAACACGTCCTCATGTGCATTGTATACGCTATTATTTATGTGCGCAATCCATCAATGTTACGCGCTGGATGCTTGTCAAAAACACTGTGTTGAAATGTTCTATTAGGGCTCATTTCCTTGCGCGTTTTATCATCTATTAAGGCGGACAGGCTACAAAGCAAAATCTTTTTAAGGTCATTGTTGAATAATCTCTTACAGTAGATCCGGGCTTGACACGAGTGTTCACATAGGTAAAGGAGTTTTAGTCGATGCATTTTGAATACCAAAATATAAATTTCAATGGTGATCAAAGTAAGCTCTTTAATTCTTCTAACTTCAATCGTCACAAGGAAATGCAGATAAACTATTGTTTAAATCAAGTTACGCTCTTGCGATAAACGCCAAACCCACTCGTTTAACGGGAAGCAAAACTGCCTTCTCGTGCATTTACTGATTCGATCCGACCTCCCATCATGTTCATCAGACCACGTCGGAAAACTAACAAACGGCGAATTAATACGACTCGCAACCGTGGTGGTCCCACATGTGTTGCAATTGACTTGTCATTAAAATAGTTAGATTCAAATTAGATCAAATAGGAGAGCACACGTGTCTTATTTTTAGGAAATACTAAGTTTCATTGAAGGAACTTTTATAGACGAAAATGTTAAATCTGAACATTATTTACCTTTTCTTTTTAAAAAAACTACTCGTTTTTGTAAATCTTACAATTTTAATACAGCTGTTTATTTTTATTACTCTATGTCGTTATTTTCCCTAGAAATATTTACCTACGCCTGACCTTATATATTTGTTATGACTTGAGTTTCAGTCAAAATGAACATAATACAGAAGTATAAAAAAATGATCACATCTTTAAATACTGTTCGATAATTTGGTAATATTCAAATTCCTTAACTTAAATCATAATTCTTTTTGTAATTGTCCTATTTTTTCACAATCTTGTATCAATTTCCGATTCGTTTACCAGAAATGTAAGCAGCAGTGAATACGCTGAAGTACGTATTCGTCTTAGATCCAACGAAGGTCTACTTGCCTCACTGTTAACTGTTATGCGAGCTGCAACAGATACACAACTTACCGATTTAAAATCTATTGAGCACTGCACGTGTGCCGTTCGCAATTTGTGCTATGCGCTCCAGGAAATTGCCGATCCGTCGTACACGGCTCGCCAGGAACATGCATTCCTACTGGTAAGGCAAATCAATTTTGTTGAATTCGTAAAGTTTTAATAAACTACACATTTACGTTTAAGGTGTCTTCTGCCTATTAGCCCAATACGTGGAAAACTCGTGACAGTAGGAGACGAGTTCCCAATATGGAGGAAACCGGTCTAATGGATGAAATACCCTTTTGTTTATTTAGTAAAGGATTAAGGCTGTTGCACACAACCGCTACTGCTGTGCGTAACAATTTCTCGATTTTCATTAAAAACACCTTAAAATCTGCTTTCTGTTGCGTGATAATTTTCCTATAATTTTTTTTATCTATTACGGGAACGTTTTAATTCAAAGATTGTCTTATTTTAAAACAATATTTTAGTTGATATTAATCAAGACCAGACATTGATATATTTTCTGGAGTTTCGGGTGATCGTAATTTTTATTCCCAATATTTAAATCATGCAGTTGATAGACATTAGAGCGTCTTTTATTTTAAATCCAATCGCACGGAGTTTATAGCTTTTTCAGCTATTTGTTTCATGTGTTCTTTTTTCACACCAGAATAGCTTATCTGATATTAACCAAAGAGTATTATTGATCATCTTATAATATTAAATAATTTGAAAGAAAGACCAACGAACACATTGACTTGTGACCCTTGTCTACTGCGTGGCCACTATTTTATAGCTACATTATTGTAACTATAGCACTGTTCGGATTAGTTTTATTATTGTGTTTTTTGTCTTATAGAGCATTTAGTTTCATTTTTGATTTAATTGAAATTGCTACTTTTCGAAATATATGCGGTGTTTGGAGAAAAATCGTCATGTCTGTTGGCAATTTAGAGTCACATACATTATTCATCATTAGTTTCATATTATTTTTTTGTGGACTAATTATTATTAAGTTTGCCATTATTTATCCATGTTGTGTATTAGACATTATCCGTGCTCATCTTTGTCTGTAACCTGTGTAAAACTAACATTTCGGTAGCCATTTCTTCGGATATTACACTTAATATGTTTTTTTTCATATTTGAGGATTATTATTCGATTATATATTGTAAACATCGTGATATCTTGTGTAGTCATGTCTAAATGACAGAAGGCTAGTTATACCTAACGTGGACATATAACTAATACAAAAGCAATTCTGAAGTCTAGCCGGAGACTTACAAGTGATGTAGACCAGCAAGAGCCAATAAATGCATTGAAGTGGTTGTGTAACGTGCATAAAAGAGCAGTCCTGTGATTAGTATAGCCCACCGCTATGAAGCATCTGTTTCAAGCACAAAATGTGGGTAGATGCATAACGGTAAAACAGATAAATGTAGCTCTTTTCTGTTCTCACCATAACGTAGAAACAGTCGCCTGTACTTTAAAGTGCTTATTGAAGCGTTTATCTAAATTTTATACGTAGAGGGGAATTTAAAGCACCAATCATAAGACCAATTTTCCAAATGTGTACTTAAATTAAATCTCTTTTGAATCAAGTTTCATTTCAGCTTTCACTCTCATCCCAGCCGCCAAACGTCTAAAATTTCATAGATACCTGAAACAGTTGTTACACAGAAAAGAGGTCCCGCAGTATTATTCTAGACCGGTCTCAAATTTTCCCTAGCAATAGTATAGAAAAACCGAAAAAGTACGCTTTTACAGATTATCTTCATAATAAAAGTGAGTAGGCTAATACGGCAAAGTTTTCATTGATGTGGAAGTTGCGCATAGCTAATTTAATCAATAATGTGAGCAGCGGACAAAAATACGGCCACAAAGTAATATGAAAAATAGTGTTTTATCGCATAAAAGTGATAAAGAATCAGACCAAATAATTGTTATCACCACCCGCGCAACCAATGTTCGTTTAATTATATAAATGTTCATTTCAATACCATTTCCCCATATAGTGTGGTGTCTGTTCAGTAATGACAGATTCGGGATGGTTAGTTGAAACTTTTGGTCTAAATGGATGCCGGATGAGCGCCACCTAAAGGAAATATAGACTAACCAAGTTACATTAGTTAGTATATGATTGAAAATTGTGTTTAGTGTAGTGTGCGGCAGGATGGCTCATTGATTACAGCACCAGAGTCCTGTCCGCGGCAAATTCTGGCCAGTACATGATGAGTTTTCAATAAGGATGAAACCGGTCTACTGGATAAATTGCCTTTTCTACACTGTACAATTCTTAGTTTATACTGACATACGTAAGTAATAATAATCAGACCAATGTTTGAGCGGTATAAAAAAGCACCTTATAAGAATTGCAATGCAATCGCCTTCACTGGCTATGTGGTACACAATGTAGTTAAACATTCATTAATAATGAGCCAAACCGAACAATATTTAATCCAGTACGCCTACGCATACACAAAAATCTAAAACGCTCATCACCACTAACAACGTGCTATCAGTCATATAGCTGAATGTATCATAGGGGCTCATATTTGCTATAGGAGAAAAATTCTTGCACAGAAAGTGTAGTACGTTTGCTCAGTGTTTTGAGCAACAGATTTCGAAGCCCAGGTTCAAGCCCTGGAGAGTAAGTCAGAAGTTCCCAAAAAGGACGAAACTGGTCTACTGGGTGATGGCATACCTATATGCATAATGGGACATGTGTCTATATCAAGTTCACACCCTTGATTTGAATAATTGTTATCACCGCCCGCACAACCAATGTTCAGTTAATTACACCAAAATGTTTGTGATGCATTTAAATAGAAATCCATTATGTTAAAAGTTTGATAGATTGGAATTTTACTGAAGTTAAAAACCCGAAAACTGCATAAAATGCATAGATATCACAATACAAAATTATTTTATTTATAGAAAATTTTGGTTTTAGTGTTATCTATGAATAAATAGAATTTAAATATGTTAAACTTTTAGTCCCATGAATGAATAAATTTTGCAGAAACGTATTCGTTCTATCCTAATAACTAAATAACTGGATGAATAAGACACGTCTATTCAGCTTGTCGAAATGCAAGAGACAGATAATAAAATATAGCACTAAAAACAACGGAAGTTCAAAAAGTTGTAATAAAAGCACTATTGATAAACACCGTTTCTCATGCGACTTGGAATGCAGCTTGAGACACGTCCTTTGCGCGAACAATTTGTTTGTTTGACAAAACTCGCAACGTCTCTTTCAAGCTCTAACCTTAAAACATGGCAGCATTTTTGTACACTTAACCTTAATTAAAATTGAAAAGCGTTGTCTTGGCGACGAACATTTCACTGGATAAAATATATATTTGTTTATCGATGTGCGTGCAACAGCAATTTTGTTAAGCACACAAACTGTCGGTATGTATTCCACAGCACCTGTCACTGTAAGGTATTTTACATAGATCTAGAACTGAAGGTGCATTATGAATATCAGCCATCAACAAGAGTCTACTGACAGCGCTATATTCTTAATTCAACCATTACTGTCCCTTGAAAGGAAAATAATTGTTTATTTAAGGCATGCTTTAATAGTGCATTGCATATTGGATCGCCTAATTGTTTGAAGACTAATTTCGATGTCGTGGGCAACTATTTTAAAATCAACTTTTACCAACCAAATTTTATACTTAATCACATACCAAATGATGTTATAAAACAAGTTGTGATTATTTGTACAGCAGATAGGATGAAGTTGTTGATTCAATGAAAGTATTTATGTGAAGACGGTGAAACGTGTAATATGAAGACTATGTTGCGTAATGTTGTTCACCTATATTGATCCTTACTTAGGTTTCCTTGCATCCATCAACAAAAATCATCTACCTGAGTGAAGGTCAAAATTCCATGGGATCCTCAATCCAGAATTATTGAAAATAGGGATTGTGCACTTGGGCAAGCTTGTTAACGCAAATGAAGTAGAAAAATTATTTCGTGCTTTTCAGAGCATATGTCGATTTGGAATATGTATGGAGAGATTTGTGAAGCATCGACTACTTATCATTTTTCACGGTAAAATGCAACACAACATGTAATGGTTTTCAATATATGTTAAAGCAAGGTGTTTTAATATGTTTGCCTATTTGAAGGCTATCGCTATTAATAGACGTTAGGATTTTATTCGTTCACTGACCTTACCTTGGGGGAACTTTGAGTGCCACACGAAACGTAGTTTACTAAATAAACCATCATTGATGGTATGAATATTATTAACAATTATTGAAATCAAGATTGCATGCTTGATATAAATACCAATCCATTGTCCGTATCAAATGATATGCTGTATAATGCAGAAAAAGGAAATTATCCGATTGATCTGTTTCTTCCTCGTTGAGAGCTCTTCAAGTGCTGTTCTTGATACACATTATTTGGAAGGATCAGAATTTTGCTTCAGGTAATTGACGTGGATATTTGTTTTCAAGGTCACCACCGTATCGTTCTGTCATCTGTGGATATCAGCGTATTTGGGTGAGCACACTTATTGTTATAATATATATATATATATATATATATATATATATATATATATATATATATATATATCTTATTCTAATATAATGGGTGGTTTAGAAAATATTGAGGATACAGAGCAATTAGCAGTTGGACTTGAGAAACGTAGTTTAAATAATAATTCTGAGGGATTTATGTATTGCAGAATTTTATTCCAAGTTATGATCTGTAGTGAGGTTGCTTAAAAAAGCTATATATCGATAATAGTAAAGAACAAGTAAAGAATCAGATAGTACATAATGCAAGTGTATATGATTGATTACATTTGTGTATTACTTAACCAGCTTCTAACTTAGTTAAAATGATAGAAAACAGAAACGGAAATTGGAAGCCTTGCTTGCATGTCGATATTATAATTTCGATAAGCCAAATGATTTAAAATTTACGTTTACAACCTATTCAGCAAGATTTTTCAAATTTAAAAGATGGATTGTACTAACTTGCAACATTAATTTCAAATTTGATCTCAAAAGAAATAAAATTTTATAATAAAAATTATGTTCGGAGAATTGGTAGTGCCCATTGACATGTGAATGCATTTTTTTTGTAGAAGGAGATGCTAGTGAAATCAAAGGAGCCCAAATAATGATAGAAATTAGCACGCTTCAAGTAAATAGATTAGTTATATTAGAAAAACTCCTTATTAGTGTAGAATACACTCAATTTTATACTGTATAGTCCTTTAGATTTATATATATATCTATATATATATATATATATATATATATATATATATATATATATCGCTAATTCAAATTCTGCCTCTGTAATTTTAAATATTTTCGAATAGAGATTTTATTGTTTACAGAGCCTTAATTAATTCTCATGAGAGACAATCCTTAAAAAGGCAAAAAAACAGATATCTTTCGACTTAATCATACTAAACTCTGCCTTTTCCAATGAAAGGGCTATCACACCCTCAAACAAAACCATTTAATATATTTGAAAGATTGTGGAGTGCCAGCTTCATATGTTGAACCTTCGAGATTTGCGTTCGCGGGTTTTCGCATTGCACTATCAGTTTCGCAAAGATCCGATTCATTCCCATTTTCAAGTACGCATTTGTTTCGTCTCTGAACAGGCTGGGTGCTATTTGTCCCTTTCTTAGTATGAACGATGTTCAAGGCTTCGGAAGAAAGGGATAAATACACATCCATCCTGATCGAAGACGAAGCAAATGCCTTCGTGGAAATAGGGATCAATAGGATCTTTGCGAAACTGATAGTGCAATGCGACAAACCGCTAACACAAATCGCGGAGATTGAACATTCTAGATATTTGTTCATGATATTTCTATCGACACGGCGGTCAAGTTTTACAAAATCCGCGCTTTTTATTTTAACTGAACACTAAATTCTACACCATCAACCAACGCAAAGTTTCAATAAGCATTTAGATTCTGCGTTATTTGGTAGTTTACAACTTAGTGAGTTGTTGAAATAACGAACGTGGATTTCAAAAACGACAACCAGCGTGTCAATCTAAATATCAATCTTTAACAATGAAGAATATTTTTCTCTGAATGTGTGATAACTACTTCATTGGAAAAAAGAGTTTATAATCAATGGACCAACATCCCTCTTTCAATACACAAATTGATAATATAATCCACTTTGGCAAAGCGATGTCGCCTTATTATATGGCCTAGGGTGGTAACTAATTAAATGTACGGAAACAGCACAATAAATTAAAAGTAAGAATAACTGATATTCAATTAGATTGTAAAGTGAAAAAGGACAATGCAATTGACTCAAACGATTAAATAACTAAGTGTTAAATCATAATACAATGAAGTAGAACTGTCACACATAGCTATGATATTTTTCAATAAATGAAGATCAAATATCGCATTAAGAGGCGGTTTTTTGACATCCGATTATGTAAGCTAACTTTAAAACGAGTTTCTTTTATTTTTGTCGGTGCAGTCTTGTTGGCTTCACACAATTTTACCTGCCATCATGGTATGTTTGATAAATATATATGAATATGACATTTTCTCGAAACTTCCATGAATGTCCACCAAGGTAAATAAATTCTTATTTGTATTTGATTTAAAGCTACATCTTATTAATAGGAAATGGAAAAAAATATTTCCTATTAACAGAGCGCGCAAGGTCATATCATAAAACTCATTGGTGCCAATATGAAAGTCAATGTTATATTCCATGAGACCAAGATATAAAACGAATTTTTATTCTGCACCAACTATGCTCTGGCCAAAAATCTATCAATATACCTACGGTTTCTATCACAATCACGCAATTCAGTTTACGAAAATGTATAAAACGATTAATGTATTGCCTAGATTTACTTCATTAAATTGACTATTTTAACTACGAGGTTCCAGAACTATTGGCAGTTAACAATCAAAAACTTGTTGCAGTGTTATTTGACACCCTTTTAAAATAAATTGCAATGTAAGAAGGAAAATTAATTTTAGTAAAAAATGCTGGCAAATCTGTTTGACAGGTATGTTTAGGAAATCGTGTCAACACAGTGAACAGCATTTATAAGATAATGTTTACACACCCCGACATTTTAAGCGTAAAATGTACGCGTTCATTATTGTATAGAACTACGCAGTTTAGTGCTAACATCCTAGGCAACAAAATTTCTTTTGTTTCTTCACTATACTAAGTGATTTGTAAACATCGTATATTGACAATTTCTAACATGTATGCAATTAAATTAGATCAGATAGGTTATTTACGAAATACTGAACTTCTACATATTAACAACGCATAGAAGAACAGAATGTGGCACTAAATATTATTGATTATGCGGGTGTTGGCAACATTTTAAAGAAATGTTTGCAGATTGATTTAGAGAAAACGTGGCCTTATCTGCATGAAATGCAAGGGTCAAATCCAAACAATACTTACCTCCTACTATGGCATATTTGTGCCGATGACTTATGTTCTCCGGTATTGGTTCGAAAGCGTATTTATACAATATTAAGTGTTTTTAGAACGAATATTTAGGAATAGATGTTTCTCTCATTTGAAAATAAAATAGCCTATGTTGGTTTTAGTAATATGTGATAACATTTTGCCAATGAGATCTAAGTTAGTAAAGAAACTGAACTCCGTTGTGTTTACAAATAGTGTGGCAGATCAAAATATTTTAAGCAATATTTTGTGATCAAGCTGAAAAATCTAGACTTACCTAATATAATAGAAAAGCTTTAAAGCATAGACTTTCCATTTTAAGAAAAATTGGACGTGAAAATAAGTCAAATCTGAGCACATCTGAGTGAACTAAACAGCTCTTTGGATGCAATTCGTCAGTTTACGAAATCGAATTTCTAAATATTTTTTGTAGCCTGGTTCTTGAATCTAGACAAGAAACTACTCGTAGTCTGTAGCATTCTCTTCATAATGAAACGCTTGACTTGAAATTTTTTCATGAGTACATTGAAGGGGAAGCTGATTTCTTTACGTAGTAAAGCTCTCGCTTATGGATTTTTTTTGCATGGCAAAAATGATGTAATAACGGATGCATAGTTGAAGCAACATTTCAATGAGTTGTCTGATTTTAATGTGCATTTTGACATCAGAAATCATTGGTTTAAAGTAACGAACGTCGACATTTACGACCAATATAAAATGGATTTCAGCAAATCGCTCTTTGCAGCCTTAAGGTAATTCGTTAAGGAACGAGATCGTGTTATTCTTTCACAAAAAATCGTTTTATTAGCATGTTAAATTTTTCACCCAACAAAATGTTTTTAATTATAGATGTTCGTGAAACACAATTATTATTCTATCGGGCACCAAGTTGTTATTTTTTTGAATCACCGCGATTTGCTTTCGCGGATTGACGCTTTGCACTATCAGTTTCCAAATAGCCGATTGATTCCCATTTCTAAGTACATATAAGTTTTGTCTTAGTTTAGGTTGGGTGCGGATTCGTCCATTTCATCCGAAGGCTTTAGAATCGTTCTTACTAACCACTTGAAATGAGGTCCGATTTAATTTTCGTCGACGGTCATTCCCGTACCATCCTCAGGCGTTTAATCAAACCTACACAGTAAAATTCTCACAGTAGTAGATTTAAATAAGTTAATCTCGTTCCGAAACAATCCTACTTTTATTTTAGTTTTTTAAATCACCAATGGTTTTAACCAATGAATTTGTCTTAATAACTACACTCTATATATGCTTGTGCATAGAACACATGAAAACGCTCACTCAATAGCTATCTATATCTATATCCATATCTATATATATGTATATATATATATATATATATATATATATATATATATATATATATATATATAGTCTATATAGATACTGAAAATTTCAGACCAACCTTTACCTTAGTATAATTGCATATATATGTGGGGAAATTGTTATATATTTAATTAAGGTGTGGTATAAATATAATAATAATAATAATAAATAACTAATCAGTTTAAAATTAATAAATTTAAAACAATATTATATATGTATATTTTTATATAGATATAACAATCATTCAAATATAAATATAGATGTTAATAGACCATGTTCTGATTAGAGACATTTGACTCACACTGTTGCTTGTATTATAGTTATATATGAATAAATATTTATAAGTCCTTTAAGCGTAAATATTTATGTGTTTCGCACATATTAATATAAGTTGTGGTCGGAAATATATATAAGATCACACTGTTGCTTAAATTTATTTTTACAGATGCATAATATTATATGAGTTTTGCATGTATATATGTGCTTTTGATAAATTTATATGAGTGAGCAAAATATATTATATATATATATATATATATATATATATATATATATATAATTATTTATTATATATGTGTGGACATATATTTATATACACTTATTTCCAAGAGTTGGTTAACTTAGGAACGGTCATATTATTAGTTTTTATCAGACTTTTACTTTGTCCTTACTATATCTTTCTCACTTTTTTTGGTCTAAACCTAAGCGTCTCTCTCGACTTACTCTCTTTCTATCGAAGTAACTTGCTGTCTTTGGTTTATCCTTTGGGTCATATTTGACTTAATTGTTACCAGGTGCGCAATACCTCTTACGCAATTACATATATAATAGTTCTACGCCAAAAAAATAGTATCTGACAATCAAGTTTGTCGGTTTTTTCAGCTTTAAACTTTAACTTTAATTACTGCGACATCGCAACATTACATTTATAACGCAGATGTTCTATAATGTCTCTCTCCGTCCAACATTCTGCACAAAAGATGAGATTATGTGTACCAGGTATTTGGGATAGCTGCAATTATACTGCTTTAAATTTTTGTCTTCAATTTTTAGTATACACACACAGGGATATATATATATATATATATATATATATATATATATATATATATATATATATATATAGTTGTTGATTGAGTGTTTTCATGTGCTTCATGCATATATGCATATATAGAGTTAAGTTATTCAGACAAATTCCTTTTTTTATAAGCTATTGGTAAATTAAAAAAACTAAAATATAAGTAAAACTGTTTCGGCACGAGGTTACAACATTTGCTTAAATCTGTTGTTCTGAGAAACTATTATAATCAAGGTTGCCGTCTAGATATAAACACCTGACCAACTAATTACTTACAAATGTCAGTATATACTATGAATTATATAGTGTAGAAAAGGCAATACATCCAGTAGACCGGTTTCGTCCTTATTGGGATCTCATCATGTACTGGCCAGAATTTGCCGCGTACAGGACTCGAACCTGGGCACGTCGGAATCTGGTGCTCTAACCACTGAGCCATCCTGATTGTGAGAAACTTACTGTTAAAGTGAGATTAGAGGCCTAAGAATGGTACGGGGAAGACAGTACCGAAACCTTGCCGGTCAACGCAGATTAGATCGGACATTGTTTCCTGTGGTTAATATGAACGATGTTGAAGCCTTCGAAAGAAAGGGACTAATCCGCTGCCAGCCAATAAGAATACAAAATCGATGCGTACTTGTAAATGGGGATCAATCGGATCTTTGCGAAATTGATAGTGCCAAGCGACAACCCGCGAAAGCAAATCGTGGAGATTCAACATATCAGGCTCGCACTCACCAAACATTCAAAGGATATGAGTTTTTATTTGCCTTGACAAGTGAGATATCACTCTTCTAATGCATCTGTCGGTATGTGATTGTGCACAGGTACAATTGTAAATATCGATAAATTTAGATGCAGATTTCAGTGGAATTTGGTAGTTTTGTGGTGGTTGTTGTAATCAATGCTATATTAGCTGCAGATTATCTGAACGCCAACGCAGAACACAATGCAGCTTTTGCGCGATTCATGTCATTATCACGTTAATATTGCAGGTGAATATACACCAAGTTCTTATCAAATGAACAAAGCTTCCATAGAATTTCGTTACCACATCAAATTTAAACTCATCTAGAAAATATGGTGGGTTTACTTTCCATTTCAATTGGCAGAATCTATTGAAATATAAATATTGCGCTATCCTAATTTTCATATGGCAGACTGATCAACAAAATAACCGTCTGTTCTAAGTCCATGCAAAAAAAAGAAAAGGTATGGGATTAATGCAATGGCCAACGCCGGTTCAGCCACCACAAAGTACAAATTTCCCCCTCATATTATGACCTTTTTGCTGTGGGCTCCTTCCGTTTCACTGTTGTTAATGTTAGACCAATGCGGCTAGAAGGAACGTTGTAGCTCTCTTATAGAAGTCAAGACATATAGGCTAACCTGAAGAAAAGACAAAAGAAAAAATAAATTTAAATGGAAATTAATTAGTATGTAATTGAACCTTGTGTGTAAATTGCGGCAGCGTGGCTCAGTGGTTAGATTCACGGTTTTCGAAGCAGGGGTGTCCATGTTCGAGCCCTGTCCATTGAAAATTCTGGACAGTACATGATGAGTTCTCAATAAGGACGAAACCGATCTACTGGTTAAATTGCCTTTTCTACATTATGCAATGATTAGTTTATACATAAAAATATGTGTACAATCAGATAAGTGCTTATAGCGAGATTGCAAATTTAGATTGAATACATTCTATCACTTAATAGAAATTTAACTGTTTTCATAAAAGTATTTAGAGAAAAAATTTGTTAAATTAAACGAATATTTGTTGCGCGGGCGGTGATAACATTTACCATAATCAAGGTTGTGATCTTGGGCTATGTGTTTATATCAAGATCGCAACCTAGCTTATGTTAATATTTGTGAAACATTGGCGGTTTTTGGAGCCTAATTGTACAATTATGAACTAACAATTTACTCAATAAACGATTTATTCAGTTAAAAGTACAACAGTATAACTTTAGCATGCAAGACAGAAGTTCACATATAAGAAACAATGAAGTAATTTCCACAAAACTCTCTATTTCCATCCAATTTATTCCTTTTGGCTAAATTAAATAATCAATAAATTTAATAACCAAATCTATATATATATATATATATATACTTAGTCCAGTGTTTCTATAGGATAGCTCTTAAAACAGCCTATGACTTTTATGTGCCGTGTGGTCAAAAAGAAAGCACAAAACGTACATTACTTGAGTAGCTCATTATGAAATTTAACTAAATATTTTATAACGTTAATGATCCCGTGGCCGATCTGCAATCAATAAGCAGAAAATTGTATACATCTATATACATGTATTCTAAAGTTCAAGCATGAAGCAAACCTGAATACATAACCATGATAAAAATGAGATCTAGGCAGTCGGTCCGCTCTGTACCTGCGCTTCTTTAAACTGACTTAGCCTGACAGAGAGGTTCATCTAACTGCATTACTAAAATCATACAATTTGTTTTCAGTTATCTCAGCTTTTTTCACACAGTAACATGAACGAACTTTGTAATCTCATTCACACGTGCATATCTTGCTTGTTGTCGTCTCATCAGTAGCAGCTTGCGCTACCTCCACAACGAACTATATATTTACCATATCCACGGTTTTCTTCGTTTTTTGGTTCCGCAATGTCCGCTTGATCCTTATTTCCAGGTACGTTTTGAGTTCGGTTTCGTGGTGGCTGTGTGCTGATTCGTCTCTTCACTCCGTAGTCTTACACAACGTTCGTACTAAACACTGGAAATAAAGTTGGATCTAATCATGGTTCCAAGTAGTTTCGATTCCTCATTACCAGTACCATCATCAGAAATCTAATAACACAGTACAGAACCTAAACGACCATTTTGCTTTAATCTGGCCATGTGAGTTTTATAAAGTGTGTAATTAGTTATCTGATGATGGTACCAGAAATGTGGTACCGAAACGTCACGAAACCAAGATTGGTTTTAACTTTATTTACACTGGATAATAGGAATGGTGTGAAAACCTCCGGAATGTGGGCACGAATCCGCACTCAACAACTAAAAATCCGAACTAAACGCATACTTGTAAGTGAGGATCAATCAGAGCATTTCGGAGCCGAGCGTGCGAATCAACCACCAAAAAACGAAAATCGTGCATTCATCAACTGTGATAATCGCGCGGCTAAACTAAAAACAAGATTTATGTACTCATCTAGAAATGTGGTACGGTTGAATTGTGCAATATCGTATACGTAGCTGTAATTACACAACGGCAGAACCAGCTTTATATAAAGTTAGGTAAGAAATTGTAAAAAATGTTAACATTGTGATTTTGAAGATGGGCTGCTTGACGATATTTGAAAATAACCAACATTCTTACACCCTGCTACTTCAGCAGAGCATCAACTTTGATAGTAAGTAACAAAAGTTTTTTAAATATTAAACTAACAACTAAATGGTAGCCCCAATCTGCCGTACGTCAAGACTGAAATAATAATTGAATAAATACTTTTCAAGATAATCTCAAGCCGTATCTTTTAAAATTTATTATTAGAAATTAAAAAAAGATATTTGCTAGAGTGCTTGTTATGCCTGTTGTCATATTTTCTTGAACTATTTCAGTCTTCTGGGAGGCAAACACCAGTTTCACTTTCTACAAGTCAGCTGAGTCTGAACAATTTTGGCTGGAACAAAACAATGGACAGTTTTACAGACAACGCAAGTTTCGCGGACCTGCCAAGTTCATCTGCCTCTCAGACGTCAATTGGCAAATCGTTAAGCAAGAAGAAAACCAGAGCTAGGAGTGCCAGCTTGAATAGTCGTCGAGTTGGAAGACAGATTTTCGGCACTTCGGGTAGAGGTAGGAATCGCGAATGGCATCTCCTCGTATTTGTTTTGATAGGTCAAATTTCTCTTGGCGTTTCTTCACGCATTAAATGTATCAACTATAGAGAAAGTTAAATGTTATACAGATTTACGAATTCAATCATGCTCATACTTAAACTAGAAAAGGTTCTTTTTATTGGACATGAGTAGTGAAAATAAAGACCCAACATATTTCAATGAATGCGGCGGTTTATATGAGATTTTTAACGAAATTCGCTGTATCGTCTTTGATATTTGAACTCATAAATGTATGCTTCCAATAGGGTTATTTTAAACATTATATTCAGTAAAATAATTGGAAAGGTGGTATAGATAATTATTTTATTCCAGTGATTAATTGAACGCCAAATTCACTGGTGGCAAACTAAACGAGTTAAACTGCTATAATTTGCTTTATCGATACAAGTACACATTTTGCAGCATAACTGATTTTCTGGCTGAGTATCTCCTGATTGCTGGGAAAATAAAAATAAAATTTTGCGAAAATTCCGATTCAACAACAGTCACGAACTCGAATTTTAGAAAATATTTGTAACGTAAACAATCATTGATTTTGAGTTAAAAAAAACCCAATTCCAATTTTATCTAAAGAGTCGCACAACGCAGAAAAAGTACCGTCCTTCACTCGTACAGATGCGTTTCGACCGTCCGTAGACGACCTTCAGAACACGACGGCAAACTGACTGGCGAGGATGAATCCACAACCTATACCTAAGAAAGCAAAAAAGGATATGCGGCTTTCACGTATTTTAGTCTCCTTTAAATTATACTTGAATAGTAAATTCAGCTGCAAAATTTCTATTCAATCACGAATACTAACCTATTGCAGCTTTCACCATGTATATAGGTAAGGAAATTTTTTTAAATCATGGATCGCGCGGGTATTGATAATTATTTAAATCAAGTTTGCGAGCTTAATAGATATTATTTTTATTTTATTATTTTTATTTCCATTATATATAAATCTTTAAGTACAAACTAAAAATCGTATAATGTAGAAACGGCGATTCATCCCGTAGACCGTTCGTCTTTATTAGGAACCTGAAAACTCATTACGAAATATTCTGGATATAAAGCTCTCCAAAAAATAGGAAGTTTTTTAGTCTTCATGCCAGAGAATGTGGAATCATTCTTACTTCTCGAATCATACGTTGTTGAATAATTATCATTTCGTTAAAATTGTTCATTAATGTGTATTAGATGAAGATGACAGTTAAGCGAGCACTGATGTACTATCTATGTAAAAAATATACTGGCACCTGAAACCCTGGACTCTTTTCGATGTTTTCGTAATGATCATCCGTTATTATTCGAAAGATGTTCAAAACAGTTTGACACATTATGGAGGTGATGAGTGTATGCGCGCCCTTTATTTATTTTAAATTTAGGAAATAAATATAAGAAAATTAGAGGTTTCTCTACGGAACAAACTTCGTCAGATTCGATAGCAAATATCTTAATGAACAATTTTTAAAATCAAGTTTGGGATCGTGAAGTAAACACTAATCTCATTTTATTTAACCAGTCATCATGACAACATAACAAAACTACCGCTAGCCGCAACGCACTGACGCGTTTCGACCTTCCATGATCATCATCAGAGTACAACGAAAAACTGACTAGTGAGCTACAAACTGCATTGCATATATATGGAAGGCAATATTAGATATGTGGCTCTCGTCTCTAGTTGTCTTGCGTTACATTGTACGTGACTGGAAACGTCGGCTGCACAATTTTTTCTGTTGTTCGACGACTGGTTAAATATGATAGAATTGGTGTTTACTTGAAGTTCACAAACGTGATTTAAAGAATTGTTACCACCACCCGCGCAATCAATTCTTGTTTAATTGTACTGTCTATGTTAATAAACAGTTTGGAAAAAATGTTTGACATCTATGAAGCCCACATTGTTTCCACAAGTTCTTATTTGACAGATAAGTAATCTAAAATCATGCTGTCAAAGGCAAGGAAATTTTCTTAAATATATAAATTCAAATGAATGCACTCCAATTTACAATTGAATTCGTGTCATCGAGAGAATTAACGTGTTTAGATGTCAAACTACATAGAAATTGTCACAAATTGGAAAGATATTTATAGTACGGATAATTTTTGGATTCTTTTTAATTGAAGTCAAATCATCCAAAATCATTGACGATAAGGAGCCTTAGATTAACAGATGTTAAATATGGAAATTTGGAAATAGTCCGCACTAAGTATCCATTGATAATGGTTTTCCTCGTAACTTAATTGAAGCAACAGTGAGGAATTCTGTAATTAAATTTAACTCGAAGTCCAAATACGTAAAATCTGATTGAACGAAGGAAGATCACCGGGTCATGTTATAAGCGCATTCGGAACAAAGCAGAACCGTAAAATTCATAATATTGAAATACAATATAAAAACAGATTTTAGGCAGTTCCTTAACTTTTATAAACTTAAAATGATCCTTTAGATAATGCAGGAGTCAAATGAAATTTCTTCTTTAAAATCTAGTCGCATGTATGCGAAATTATGCCTCCAGTCATATTAAGAAAAAAGAGACATATGAATTCATATTGCATAGTTGATTTTATTCGGTAGGCATTAAATAAGCTTTTTCTTACAGCCTGAACTCCAGTAAATAAGGATAATTTTTCCCCAGTTTACTTTAAATTCAAATGTTTGCTACTGTTTTCCAAAAAAATTTGGGCAAATTTCATGTTTAATTGTCTTATTTATCTATAGAAAAATTGTTAATGAATTGCGTTTGGAAAGAGCTCGGAAGAAGATATTTTTGTTTATTGTATTACGAAACTAGTAATCCTATTTAGCATGCACGGAGAAATGCATTTTTGCATTGATAATGTGAACTCAAACGTGGCATTTTACAGTTGTACTTGCTACAATTAACCAAAGTAAGGTTGAAGCCTCAGAATTAAGTTCATTGTGATAATAGTTAGTAAGCTGCTTTGCATTGAGCCTTTGTAGACTAGGATATATACTAAATAAAGGAAATTGTGAATATTCTGACAATGCCTATGGTCATAGTTGATATTTAGAAAAAAATGATTTTGAAACTGATTGCTGCATTTAGCACTTGGAGATCATACCACCGACAGGTTGAATAATAGGTACATATCCAGGCCTTAAATAATTTAAATTATTTATTATTAATCAAAGCCTAATACGCATGTTCATCGTTGCTAGTTTCTTGCAGCAGTTGCGAGTAATGCAATCGAAAGTATTTCAGACAAGCTGAGGCTTGTCACCTTCAGTTTCTTTGCGTAATTTTTTTTGCGAGGTAAATCACAAATGAAATCACTTCATCCGTTTATGACTTTGTTTTTTAAAACAAAAGTATTACAATGTGGCCGGCATTCGTCTATAAAAAGCGGTCAAAATAAATTTATTCATTTGAAAATTCATTTTTGCAGCTTACGGTTAATTTCTGAACTATTCCATTAATTGACACATTTTGTATTTCTTTATTTCATACACAACTGCAGGACAAACATAGTCTGTAATTGGAAAACGAATTTATTTGGAAAAATGTAACCGTAACATAAAAAAGACAATTCAAGAAATTATTCCTTGTCGGATAATTAGTTATTAGTAACAAATCAATTTCATCACAATATCGTAAAAAAATTAAGTGAATTTTTTAATTTTAAAGTGACTGTCAGTTAAATTTTATGTTAGATGTACTAAGATTTAAAGTCTAAATTACTCTTATTTTTGCCATAATTTTGATAAAAAAATCGCCAGTTGCGATTTAGGTCTTATATAGCACTAAAACTGTCACGAGTACCATTTTTTCATATTTTAATTAAACTTTAGCAAATATTATGATATTGAGCTATTATTTTTCCCATTCTAAGATTATTTAAATGTGTAACCCTATAGTTATAGAGATGAATTACCGATCGATTCTTAATCAATTTGAAATATCCCCCCACATATTTAAAGCATATACTTCGATAAGACAAATTTTAGCAAAACACTTGCAAATAACACAATTCCACTTCGCACAACTTTTAAAATGAATGATAAAGATAAATGTAACATGTGGCTTGTGGACAGTTTTTATCTTTGAGTTAAGTTATACAAAATAAATCTCTAGTTTATACACGCAAAATCTTCCATAAGTTACGTGTGATATGTTAGTCTTGCATTTCTACTAACGAGAGACAACAGGAAGATATTGCTGAAATCTGCTAATTTTATATATTTTCATAACTAAAAACATCAATCTCCAAATTTAGCCCTTAATCATATTCATCTTTAGTTTTAAACTATTCATTAACTCCATCCCCGTAAAAGACGCAGTTTTCTGAAATTATTGAATTCTTACTGTAATTAGCCTTGATACATTATGAATTTACGAACCAGCTAATTGATTAATAATTGAATCTAAATTAATGTTCCTTATTATTCGTCGTCTAAGATCATTAGTTAGCTGAAGATCTTAACTTTCATTTGTCCTTTGCAAATATTTCTCTTGCCAGCTGTGTGTTTATTAATTATTCTTCAGCTACTTCTAATGTCACTGTCCTGTATGAGACAATTAAGAAACTGCGGATCTCGAAGATGGCGCTTCACATTATTTAATTAAATTTTCCGGACCCCATATAAATTCACTGTAATATTATTTAACCAATTGCAATACATAGCAAATCCACCGTCATTTGCACGATCACACGCGTTTCTACCCTCCATATACTTCATCAGAGCACAGTGATCAGCCGATTATCCAAGACTATAACAAGGTGCATATATGAGGCAGGAGAACTCCAATATGCATAATTAAAACTTGACTGCCATTTCGGCTGCACAATTTCGCTGTAGTCATGCACTTAACGTTTTGCAGCTTCCGCAACACTTATATAAGGATTTCAATTAAGCAATTGTGGATTGTGCAGTTGGTGATAAAATTAATTTAAATATCGTTTTATGGCTTTATGTAAAAACAAATAATCTTTTACTTAATGAGTCCTTTATTTAAAAGGAATATTCAAAATCTGCTCAGGTAAATTTTACCCTGGAGCGCGATGTAAATTTCTAACTTTCCATTCCTTATTTATACATTTTTTTACAAGCGCGGAAGTAAGATTTTTATTATGCTGTGGTTACTACCGTGGAAGTTCGAAACATGTTAGTTCGTGCGACAGACGGTAGATTCACGAGGCAATGTGTTTATTCCAATGATTAAAATGAGTTTTGTGTCCGCAAACTTAATTTCGAGAACTCTCTTACAAAAGTAATTATGGTATACAATGTTTGACAAAAGCAGTTCAAGAAAATTATATTTTCTTCTATCATTAAAGATTCCGAATGGTTAAGTCAACGCTATATTCAACATGTGTAAATATGCATTTCATATTACATGATCCTTGTTGTGTAAAATAAGGTTTTTCCCACCACTCTTCGTATTTTGTTTCCGTATATTTTGTGACAGTTTTCTAAGCTTACTTGTCAAATGTTCGCTTATGAAATCACAGAAATGGTGAAGTATTACGATGTGTTAAATTACATATACTCGGATTCATTTATACCTACTAGTTGATCTCATGACCATAACTGACTTTCAATTAGATTAAACAATCACTGATTAAACGAGTGGTAATAATCATTTTTTAGATAATGTATGAGAGCTTAATATAGACATCAATCTCATTGTTTTTAACCAGTCGTTCAATATAGGAAAACTACCGCGTCGGCAAACTGACTTTCTAATACCATGCGGTAATGAATATGAGAGGTATAGACAATCAGATATTTGGCATTCACCTCTAGAAGCCTCGCATAAATTGCACTTGACTGGAAATGTCGGCTGCACAATTACTACGCAGTCACGAACATTATCTTTCTGCACCTATTGTCACATGAATATATGTTATACAATTAATCAGTCGTTGATTCCGCGCGTGGTAATAATAATGATTTAAATAAAGTTTGCGAGCTTCATATAAACATCAATCCCATTGTATTTAACCATTCGCTCAATTCAGCAAATGTACCATCAGTCACTCGTACTGACACATTTCAACCTATCATGATAATTATCAGAACGCCTTGTTAAATTCTTCTTCATTTTTTGTTATTTCTCCCAGGACAAGGCTTGATTGTACTCTTTATTACATATCCCATTTGTATGTTGTCTTTTTCTATTTACATGATATTCTGGTGAACGTTTTTAATCACAATATTTTATTACGTTTAAGTGTGCTGTACTTGTCTACTAAAACTAAACTCTGAAAGTAAATGTGGGATTTATTTCCGA